>JAOYMU010000001.1:132488884-132506574 GCA_025802295.1 Psammodynastes pulverulentus | reverse complement strand
GAATCAAGAATTACATGATAAGGGCTGAGAAATTGGATTCTTTTTACCTCTTCTTCAGGGAAACATAAGCTGCCCTTGAAAACTTCAACCTCTCCCGTGTAATTTGTATGAAACAGAGTAAAATCTGCTAGCATCCCCATGGAGCAGCAGTCACACCTGTCCCATAATAAAACAACTGGTTCCAAATAGCCATTACTAGTTAACATGTATTTAGGGAGTTCAGTGACAGAATTTATTAATCAAAAACGTAGTATTGAAGATCTGCCTCTTTCATTAAGCAATGCAGATTGATCATTTGCCTCTTAGACTAAAGCTCAGGTGCTACTTACAAATTAAAAATCTGTCAGGTCTGAACATGCCTTCAGTTTCAAGGACTACTAGGATGGCATTTTCTCAGATACCTTATTCGCTAATAGATCGGTTTACGGTTGTGACAGACCTGCTGCAGACACAAATCAATAGAAATTCTAATACCAGGTTTTTGTAGTTATTGTATTTTTACCTGATCTTTTCTTTGGGGATTTCAAACTTCTCATGCGACTTGGTGAAGACATCCCGCTTTCGCTCATGGAATCATGTGCTGAAGAAGCACTGCCAGTGGCTTCGCTGTCACGGATCATGCTTTCATAGCCACTGCTGCCACCACTATGATAAAAAAGAGCTGTCCTACCCATTGCAGGTGGTAGTTCCCCACTCAAGACACTACTGTTATCACTCCCGTGCCCACTGCTGTAGCGCTGAGGTCTTCTGGGTGCAGTTATCTTACTGTATGGAGATGGCAGCACCTGGATCTGTGACTTCTCATCACTTAGATTAATTCCACTGTCATTGCCACTATCAGAGTCTGTCGAACCCCGGAAATGGCTCATCTTGCCAGAGCTTCCTGACGCTAGTTCATTAACACGACTATTGGCTGCCCTAATGGCCTGCTTAGTTCCCATAATTGTTCCTCGACCAGGTTTATTGTTTGTGCCTTGCGTGGACTTTGGGGTTGTTTTCCCACTCAACGGAATGCTAGAATTCTTCCCAGCGGACTGAGCCAAAGACTTCACAGAGGAGCTCAGAGACTTGGATCCACTGGCTGAAAGGCTACGACCCTTATTCCCACTAACCGCAGTTTTCTGACTGGTAGCACTTTTCACCTGACTATTTTTGCAAGATACAGACATGGTGCACAATGGAGGAGAGGTCAGGCCAGAAGTATCAGGAGAAACTCCCAGTCTTGGGACTAGCCGGCCGTTCCTGCCATTGCTAAGGCTGCCACCACCATTTTCCTTATTCAGATTAGTTTTTCCTCCCACAGATAGCAAGCTATCACATCTTTCAAGGGATGTGTGGCTCCCATAACGATGGACACCTTCACTTTTTGATGCCTTGGCCTTTAAACTTGAAGTTGCTTTTGGCAAGGAATGGTCTCCTCTGAGGCTATATTTGCTACTGGCATTTTCAGCAGTACACAACCCAGTTCTCAGTCGTGAATCAATCTCATCCTCATGTTTTACTGCAGCAGCCCTATTAGCTTCTAATCCTACAGCTTTGGCCCCTCCATTTTTTTGCTCCAGACTGGATTTACGAACAGGAGGTGCTGGAGGTATTATGCCATTTGGTCTGGGTAACATACTCATCTTTTGCTGTGTATTCTTCTTTTTCAGGCTCCCAATGGCAAAAGCAGCTTCAGAATTCCCTCTGTGCATACCTTCTGTAAAGGCACCACTGCTGTGTGACACAGGAACTACTCCCAGTGTGGTGGCTCCTCTTTTAAGCTGTGGGATTTTAGGGAAAGCTTCAGATTTTTTAGCAACTCCATTAGAAGATTTGCAGCTCATTTCACAACCGTCTACCACTCTTTGTGAACAAGCAAGTAATGTCTGGGATTTTAAAGCTTTAGTTGTGTTACCAAATTGTTGGGTAGATCTTGGTGACTGCCTCTGTGAACTAAATGCCTGAGAATTTGAAGGTAACAGATCTGTGGTGTTGGCTTCCAGACCATCGTCTGTGCGAATCAACCAAGGATCTTCAAACATCACATGTGGTTTTTGCAGTTCTTTATCACAGAGAGCATTATTATGAGTCAGAGATGAGGTAGCTTTTGTTCTTCGGGGAAGACTAGAATGTATAGTTTCAATCACTGGAGTGTTTTGAGAATTAGAAAGCTTAACCTTTGTGGTCTGATCAGTGATGCAAAGAGTACTTCCCATCTGACACACTTTGGTTAAGTCATAGTTTTGAAGGCTTCTGTTGACTCCTGAGGCTGTTTTACTTGAATTCATGCTCTCGCTCTCCAATTCTGAAAAGCAAAAGCCGCTATCATTCAAGGTAGTTTTCAAGGGAACAGAGATATTAGGAGAACCCAAAGTTAAAGGTTCCTCAGACTTGTGACAGCCATACGAGGGTTGCATAAGAAAACCATCACTGGGATGGGCTCCATCACTTCCAATTGTACAGATACTGACTTCACTTAGCCATGAGCTGATCGAGGAACGTCTGCTGCTGCTAGTGAAGGGTTCTTCAGAAAAGGGTACAACAATATCAATGTTGACACCTGTTGTACTCGCCTGAGAGGTATAAGCATCAAACTCATCATTTATACTGCTGATGATACTAACTGGCCTAGAACCAGAGGCAAGAGCCTGAAGAGAGCAGTCACTATTAAAGCTGATGATGCTAGAGGGTCTTCCATTGTCCATAATACCACTGATAGACAACTCCTCAACTACGGTAAAGACAAGCTCATCTTCACCATTGAGTTCCACAGGCTTCTGCAAAGTCACCGTTGTTGTCAGTATATCCCTGTCAAAGCATGGGCCTCGGAAAGATGATCGAAATCTATGTACTTCAATACCATCTGCCTGCTGTTCTGTGTCATTAGTTATGGTGTTATGTTCAGTGTCACTAGCCACTTGTTTACTCATTCCCACAGGTGGAGTCCTGATGGAATTGTTACAATCCACCTTTAGATATGCTTGTTTGCTTGTCACTAGACAGTCCAGCTGCTGAGGTGGTGGAGGAGCAGGGCTGGGCAATGGTCTCTTCATATATGAAGTTTTTTCTTTCACAACCATTTCAGCATCAGCTTGGCTTGATTCATGAATCTTAACAGAATTACTTGTTGGCAATTGGCCGAAATCAGTCACGACTTCATTATTCTCACTGAAATCTACCCTCTTGCTTTCAGGTTTTGATTGCAATTTGGCATGTTCTGTTTTTAAAGGAGAGACCTTCTGTTCAGGGCAAGTGATGTTGTGCTGGAAATAAATGTTATGTCCCTTTTTTGGAGTTCCTGTTTCTTGTGAAAATGGTTTTTTAAAGCCGCCAAGAGGAGAAGATGGTTTGGATTTAGACTGCCCATTTTCTGTAGGTATGGGCACTGTGCTATTGGAAGCTACAGCAGCAATCTCTCCAACAGGAAACTTGACAGGTTCCTCACTTCCATCGATACACTCCAATCTTTCCTGCAATTCTGCAAAGGTGTTACACTTGAAGTGATCTTTGTCAGAGCTTTTTGGAAGACCACAATTGTCCTTGCTTCTTTTTTTGTTCAAAGAAGGGATTATGGGAACAAATTCCGGAGGCCCTTCATTATCTGTCAGTTCTCTGTCTGACAAAGCAGTACCATTGGAACCTACATAGATAACAGTGTCACAGGACTGCTCACTGCTTGAGGAATAATCATGATCACTAGAAAGATTCAATGCAGGAATGTCAGGATCGAGAGCTATAGTCCTTGGATGAAATGGTCTCAGGTGAGGAGGTCTTCGTACGTGGCCTTCTTCACATGAACTTTCTCCTCCAGATGAGCTGGATGCATACTGCTGATTGTAAAAACATAAATAGCAGAGAAGGATTTTTAATATTAAATGTATTCACAGGAGGACAAATTATGAGACACTTTTTCATGCCCTACAGAATAGTTTTTGGTATCTATTGGAATCATTCCAAACAAAAGCACCTATGATACATTTTTAGTGATAACTTCCAGTTTTCAAAAGGCAAAAAAATATGATGTGGCAATTAAGTGGCACAATCACTAGGAAGGAACATTGATTGAAGGGCCAAGCCTAATTACATCTGGCTGATGTGCAATTAATTCCAGCAATGACAGACTATGAATAAGTTCAGACTACAGGCAATCCTCATTTACCAACCTCAAGTGGAACCAGAAATGATAAGTAATGCAATCTTAAAGTGAAATGTTATATCACTGTGCTCAACTTATGAAATCAGTTCTGACTGCCGTTAAGTGAATCAGCACAGGTCATTAACTGCAATGTCACGTATTTGTGATTTACAACTTCTTGCTGGCTTCCCCATTGACTTTGTTGGAAGCTAGATCTGAATGTCGCAAATGGTGGTCATATGACCACAGGATGCTGTGATTGTTGTAAATACTGTTGGTTGCCAAGCAATCAAATCATGATCACATGACTACAGGGACACTGCGACAGCCACAACTTTGAGGGCAGGTTGCAAGTCTCCTTTTTTTCAATGCTATCGTAGCTTAGAATGGCTGCTGAGCAAGAAGTTGATAAGCAAGAAAATCTATATTGTGCGAACCAAGTCACTAATATCAGATTTCAGAAATCATATATACTTGGAATATTTAAATACCTAAGCCAATTTCAGAACGATGGATTCACTCTCATGGAAAAAAATTCAGAAAGACAGATAATAAAGGGAAATAGTTTAGTCACTGAATATTGAATATTTAGTCACTATTCAAAATGATCCTTAGTAATGAATCAAAGCATGAGTCAAACATAAGAGTCAAATTTAAAACTTGAATTGGCCTGTATTCCAAATGCTAAATAAAGTCTGAAAAAGATTGTGTAATTACATCAGGACAGGGCAATCACTAGCTGTTAGCTGAAATACATATCACTGTCCAGAAATCAATGCAGATATTACTTACTTCATGCTATTATCCATATCTGAATATTTAGTATGAAGGATTTTATTGTATCTGATAAAACTGCTTCTTTTAGTATGATTGTACATCATTCATCAGTATATACCAGCTGAAAGTGGGGAATTCCAATAAAAGAATAGTGACTTGCTCAAATTAAGTCACCATTATCTCCTAATTACCTGATTTGCCTCTCTGTTCCTACCTTTCAAGCACCGAACTTAGGGCTGCATCTAATCAAATAGTCCAAACTAACTTTTCCAATTTATTATATGATGAGCTGCATTATAGCAAATAACGAAGATAATGATTAATGAACTTTTATGACCATGACTTTGGTAATACTGCTACTATCAAATATTATCTCTGATACATGTCTAGGTTAAAAGCTAGCAAAACAAATTAACAGTAAAGGAATACTACAATCCCCACTGCGATGAGTAAACGTTAATAAAATCTTTTCCAAATTATAAAATATGTTATTTGCCTGTGCAGACCAACCTTGGATTTCTTCTTCCTCATCCTGTGGATACGAGAGGCCAGTTGAAGTGTCATGAGACTTTCGGCATAACTTCCTGGGGAATCCGATATGTGGGCTAGCATGGTTGTTCTGCAGTTGATGTTCCCAAGTGATTCTCTTAGCAGCATTGTCAGTTTGTTATCCCTATGAAGCAGGCAGAGGTATAAACAGTGGTTTGAAATATTTCCATTTCTTGCCATTATTTTTCCAAGCACTCTATTTCTAAGTGATCACAACAGGTAAATGAGTAAAAATAAAAAAGCAATCTCAGGTTCAAATGACATTTTGTGATTTTTTTTTTCAAAAAAAAAAAAGAAGAAGCCATCTAATTCTGATTCTACAAAACAAAAACCAGCTTGAGCTTTAGATTAGCATCACTGCACTAAGCGGAATGATAAATAAATTCTGCTCATTAGCCTCCTGATTTTTTTTCAAAATAATCAACTTTTTTTTTAATCAAATAACTGAAGGAAACAGTTACATGTCTCTTACTCAGACTGCTGAATCATTTTGGAGTGCTCATAGGAGAAAAAGGAAGCAAAAATTGTAATGTGTCATTTGCCAGGCATTGTATGACATATCTACAAGATAAATGCTAAGACTCTGAAAGACATGACTCTTACACACAGAGCAATTCACTTACTTGTATGGCACATGCTTGGCACCATTAATTAAGGCCAGAATGACACTGCCCAACGCAGACAGAGAGAGGCAGAAGGAACTTCCTCCATCTCGACTTTTGCTTAGCACTTTTTCACAGCTTCCCAGGTCAATGAGGTGTAAACGGCTGCGTCCACCTGACACTGAAAAGCCATAGGAACACATATATTAATTGAAGTCTGGATGGGATAATAAAAAATAAAATGGAGGGAAATAAAATCCTGATGGAAACAGAAGATAAGCACTATTACATATTAAACGACTGCACGGTGGACAAAATCAAGCAAAGCAATAATAATGTCCAACAATTCACTAAGAATCCTTTGAAACTCTTATTAATTTGTGAACTAATAGTTGCTTAGTTCTGACCATATTTTGGGACCAAATAAATATGAACAAAATATTCTGTATGTGTCTATATTTAAACAAGTGAACATATATACTTTATGGTTTAGAGTACGAGTTTTAAAAGCAAAACAATGAAATCAACGCAACATTAGGAAAGAATTTCTGGAATTCAAATGTTATTTTTAACTGCGCAAACCTCATCACTGAACTTAATACTTTCAACATTTTCACTTACAGGCAAGAAGGAATAGTCAACTTCAGATGACATAGCAATAACAAACCTTGCAACGGACATTGATAAAACTGGGTAATATTTCCTATAAAAAAATCCACTGGTCAGGGAGAAGTGGTTACTTGTACAGGTAATCTTTGACTTACAACCATCTGTTTAGTGACCATTCCAAGTTTCAATGACACTGAAAAAAGTGACTTTTGACCATTTTTCATATGACTGTTGCAGCATTCCTATGATCATGTGATCAAAATTCGGATTACTTGGCAACTGTCATGTATTAATCACAACTGCACTGTCCTGGGATCATGTAACCACTTAACAACTGTGGCAAGAAAAGTTTAAAAATGGGGCAAAACTCACTTAACAACTGCCTTGCTTAAGAACAGAAATGTTAGGCTCAATTGCAGTGGTAAATCAAGGACTGCCTGTATCTGTTAGCTACCTACGGCTATCAACATCTAGCAATCGTCTCATGCAGAAATATTTATCCACTTATGTAAGGAGCACACATTTCTATTTACATTTTAAACCCCAAAGGGTTAGCAGCTGCACTTTTTTAACACACACAAAGGTATGCGTATTCCAATTCATATAGCTTTCTATCTAGTTGTCCACTGACCAGTGTTTAAAATGGTAACAATAAAACCAGAAAGATCCTGAGTTCAACTGCCTACTCAGACATGAAGCTCCTTAAGTAAACTTACACTATTTATTTTATTAGACCATTTATCAGCCAAACTACCACAATAATTTTTTGAAAACAGGATTGGGAAGGGGAACCTACATGTTGACCTGATCACTTGGAGCAAAAGGTAATATACTCTTCTCCCTCTGTCCTGGCCACTTTTTACAGAGGCATGATTGAGATTCGTTTTAACGAACTGCATCGCTGTTTGGTTTGGTGGCTGCAGTGCCTCAGAGAGAAAGTCCACACAGAGAGTAGTAAGGGCAGCCGAGAAGATTATAGGAAGCTTGCTTCCTGGCATTCAGGATGCTGCTTATAAGCACTATGTGCTTAGAGCTCAAAGCATTGTTACAGACCCCACAGACACACTTTACAGTCTGTTTCTGTTACTCCCCTCTTGGAGGAGGTTTCAAAGTATTTCTAGCAGGACTACCAAATTCTGTAACAGCTTTGATCCCTATGCCATCTGTCTGGTAAACTCGGCAAGATTAGTATTCCCTCTCTATTTACATGTATACATCTGAACTAGACTATGTTGTTTCTCTGTGTTATATAATATATGTGTGTATATGCATCATTTCGTATTTATTTATTTCTTTTGTCATGTTTATGTAGCGTATATTGGAGTGGTGACCCTCTGAGAGCTGTAGGCAACAAAATTTCATTTCAATGTATGCCGATTAGTGTACATTCAAAGTGACAATAAAGTTATTCTAAGTCTCTAAGTTTAAAGTCTCTATTGCATGTCAGGTTTTCCCAAAAGCAATCCATTTTAAAGCTTTCTTGACTAATATAATCAGCTTCGGTGTTGATAAAAATCAATTGCACTTCTTTTCAATGCAAGAAGAGAGTTTGAGCCAAATCTACATACTTCCTCCTTTGCCACTCTTCTCCATACGATACTGATATATATGAAATGTAAAAAACATGTGTGAATTCCTCCGATCTTCTTCATCACATTCTGGTTTGCTAGTACTCCTGGCAGCCAGCGCTGCGTCAAGGAAAAAAGCTGCTTTCTCTGCTGTTGGGGCCCTCAATTCACTTTGATTCTGAAGCTGGAATATAAACAAGAAAACAACTAATTAAGGGGGACGGAATGATTCCTGCTTCCTGAACAGGGAAAGAAGCCACAAGGGTGCTAAAAGAAACAAATATGTACACTGTGGGACTGGAGATTAAAAATGAAAAAGACAATTAAAATATATATTTTAAAACTGATCAGAATGATTGACAGATCAAAGTATTTTAGGGAGGAAAAAAACAAATGTCAGAAAAAAAAGAAAAAGCCAGGCTTCCCACCTGTCCTGAGATTTTATACCTGTGTTCCACATATTGGATCCTCTCGTAGGTAGACCCCTGGGGATTGTCCATCTTGAAGACTGCCGGTGGCTACTTCAGCTAACAAATCCGTAAGGTTTTCGTCTTTGCCGCTGATCTCTACAGCAGATACTCGAATTGAGAAACGAGTCCCAGTCTTCTCTTTGCGCTCATTGATTAACTTGAAGAGCCACGAGATAGCACAAGGTACGATGCCGAGGCTCTGTGTGGAGTTATCTTCTCCAAACATTGTGTAGGATTTGCCTAAAATGGAAAGCAAGTGGAAATGTAATTAGACCACTGAGCACATGACTTTAGTTGCAGTGTCAGGAAGTGTGGGAATTATCAGAGTTTTCTTATTTAGTAAAAAGAAAAATTCTCCTGTTCTCTTATTCTGGCAAGAATCCGTTTTGCTATTTAAGTTTTGAGAGGATGCACCAAGTGGATGCTTTATGAGCAATTAATAAACAGATGAACTTCTGGAAGAGCTGACTTTCTGGTGAAAGGAGGAGAAAGGAAGAAGCAATGGGACATGAATGTGAAAGGAATGAAGCCACTATCCACACTCACATCCACTGTGAATCTTCCCAATGCAGAGAATGGGCCTTGTCTTTCCTCAGACTACAAAAAGAAATAGAGGAAAGAAAAAGACTGCCTCATCTGTTCTCAATTTTCAACAAGTCTGTTCAGGTGGTCAAATGGCTACTGTCCTTAATGCAGCCGCTCTCCTTCTAAATATTCTAAGAAGATTCACTCACAATTTCTGATATTTCAAGGAAAAGCAAATTAATTATTCACGCACAAATCTTGGGGGGGAGGGGTATTGCATTTTTTAAGATGTCCTTGTCATCTTAGGCTGATGAAGGTAAAGGATCTATTTCTGGGGTCTTGTGCTGAATCCAAGGCTCTCTAGGCCTCATTTGGGACCTAATCAGTGAGAATAATTTAAGAGTAGATCTCAAGAATCACAGAATGTAAGGACTGGAAAACAACTGGAGATCTTCTAATCCAGCCCTCGTGCAAAACTAGTACAGTGCCCCCAATCAGTCTTCCCTTCTCCAGGCTAAATATAATCAATCCTCCAATAATTCTTGGTTAATTTTTCTTCACCTTTCCCCATCCGTTCTCCTCTGGACACCAGTTTGTCATGACATCCAGAACTGCACAATATTCATGTGATCAATCAATGTAAAATAAATAAGTCCATTGACTTATTTTGATCTCAGAATTACACTTCTATTAATGCAGCATAGCATTTAAATCACATTTGATTTCTGCCACTCAAATGCTTTAAATTTGTATTAGAGCCTCATGATAGATACTCCTCCCCACATTGGCAGAGTAATTTTTTACAACTTCTCCCCTATCCTAATTCCCCCTATCATAGTTCACCTCCTACAGTTATCCAAAAAAGCTAGGATTTCATCTTAAGAGGTGTGGAAATATTTATTCAATTCTGAAGTTGAATTTTCCATATATGAAATTTCAATCTCGATGGTGATTTTCTAACTGAGGAGTAAAAATGGGCTATAAGTAGATAACATCTGGTTTATAGAAACAAAATATCCTCTCCATACAAGCCTTCAGATTATAACTAATGCACACACCTTAATTGACAACGGGAGAGAACAAATGCAAAAAGTAGCTTTTACATATTTCATTATTAATCCATTGGTACTTAATTAATTTTTCATTCTTTGTAACTTTGTAACCAATTAATTTCTGCAAGCTCTTTGCTCTGTTTGAATTATGTCACACCTGTCCCTGAAAAAAATCTGCTTCTAAAGAACCTGATAGATACACATAGCTTTTGTCCAATGGTTTTTTTAAAGAAAGACAAGAAAAAATGCACAGAACTTAAAGTCCCAATGTAGAAATAAAGCAGGAGAAGTTTGCATAACTAATTAAAAAGAAATTCTAATCTATTCATGTAATCCAGGTTTATTGTTCCAAGAGCTGACAGCATGTAATTACCAGGTTGACATAGTAATTAACTGTAATGAATTTGGGAGCTCACCAAGCTTGACATGGCCAAAGCAAAAGATGCAACCATCTGCACCATTCACGACAGACTGGATTACTTCTGCTACTGTTCCAGAGCATACCTCAGCCTAGTAAAGAAGTTGGAAGTCAGTTAATAAGCATGAACTTGGATGCATTGTACTATTATTTTTACATGAAAATTATTCTTTAAAAAATGTAGTTGCACATTTCACAGCATTAGTCACATTATTCTAGTGTCTATATTCCATTTTTTCTAATTAAATCTATTACATAAGCCCAAAATGATTTTCTATTCCACTAAAGAGGGTGCCATGGCATGTCAATTCCATAAACTCAGTTACAAATACTAATGTTGGAAATGCTAAGCAACAAACAGAGAATTAATATAATGTCTCATCATCCATCTTTTTTTTAATACTAGTAGACTGCGCACTGAGGGTAAAGGTTCGTTCTCCAAGCTTGTGGGTTGGTTTCCAAACATTTTGTTACCAGGCTAGATAACATCTTCAGTGGAGTTTAGGGGATGTCAGTGTCGGTGTTCTGTTTATAAGGGCTTAGATGTGGGTGTATCAAGTGAGGGTCTTGTGGCAGAACAAACCCTTACCCTCATCCTACACCTGAGCTACAGATATTCGCCAGTATAGCAAAGACTGTACACTGCCAAGGATGCTTAGGAGAAGGAAGCACCCACAAACAAATGAATTTTATTTCACCCCAAATGAAAAAATTTGGAACTTTTCTTTTTTAATCTTAATGATGAAAACCACATCTCCTGGAATACACACAGACACAAAGGACATGCTTTTAAGTCTCATCTGTGTGCTGGGGAAAGGAAGAGAAATGCCGTTCAATGGGGAAAAAACAGATTTCTTTTTATCCAATGTAATGGAACCATACAGGAAATAAAAGTCTAAATTACGCATGCATGTTCTGTTACTCCTTTTGAGTTTCAGATGCGCGTGTCATCTCCTGCCAGCTTTATGTTTTCTTTACTGGCCAGGGAGCCATTCAGGACAGCAACCGTCTGCTATACCATATGTATTTGGCCTGGTTCTCTTCAGACAAACACCAGCTCCTGAGCTAAACCTATGCTTCGTTGCCATTTTTCTCTCGACAACCATAATTACAGCCAAGGGTTACATCACTAATATACTGGAAATTTAAGGCTAACAAAGTAGCTACATAAACTAACTTTAGCTCCTCATTTCAGATAAGTATTTTGATAAATATCAACTATCTCGACTCATAAAAACAATGTGCAATGTGGTAAGCCCACATTTCAAATTTTGAGCAAGTAGAAAACACAGATTGTTAATTTTATACTACATTCAAACCATAGGCAGCTCTAATTCTTAACCAAAATCAAGGTTAGAAAAATGCAAGGGAAATGCATGCCACAACAGAAAGGAAAGGGAGCCATAAAACCACGGACACCTGACCTCATGTCTCTACCTTAGCAATATAACATGCTAGTGGAATATTTCAACTAACCAGATAAACTGGCAAGACACATTTACATGCCAGACTTAATTGTTATTACTGAACTATCTTATTTTCTGAGTTTCCACAATATATTGTACTATATTCTAATCAAGCAGTCTAGAATTATGCAAGATGCCAAGCCACCAAAAAGCTTAATCAAGGTTAGTATATGATGTTAATGCAGTCTTCTCTCATTGTTTCCGCTTAACCCATCAGATCTAACACAGAAGGTATGCTCCAGGTCCCTTCCATTGACCACGCCATTAGAATTGGGAGAGGGGGAGATGGGAGAAGAGGGGATCCAATGTCCATTTACATGTTGATGAATATCAGACAGCAAGCTCATGATATATTGGGCACTTATGTATGTGGGAAAAAAGCATATCTGATTTCTTTGTAACCGTTTTAGTACATTTTAGTACATTTTCTCTTTCTCATCTGAATGAGGAAGGAAGAAGGAATGGCAAGAATTATGGAGAACAGTGAGTTACTTCTCAATCAGGGCAAAGAAAAAGGACAAAGGAGGAATGGGGGGTTATTCCACGGTGGATGAAGGACAGCAATCTTCCTAATTCTGTTCTTTCTTTGTTTTTATTTCCATGAATTGGACTATGCCAATAAAGAAAGCAACAAAACTAGTGAAACACCCACTCTCAGCTCTACTTTCAAGAACAGGTTATTTCAATCTTTCAATGGTCTCCAATGGGACACTAATTTATGTATTGTGAAAATTCTACAAAATCCATTAGAAAATCCTTCTAATGAAGGGTCCCAGGGCATCTTGTAAGGCCTTTTTTTATATGGATATGCAGTATAATTCTTCAAATGCACATGCATAAGACTGCCGGCCAAGAGTCTGTTTTAAATATGGATCATTGTTCTAATGTCATGCCTCATCTCAAAGGTTGGCAATGAGGGGTAGCCATTTTTTAGGGAGGACAGCCAAACCATAACATATTTTCTCAAAAACTATATAAAAACTATTGCAGCATTCCAGATTTTCAGAGTTCCTATGGGCTAGGGATTATGGGAATTGAAGTCAACATATTTTGAAAAAAACTAGACTATCCATTTATTCCATCCTTCCACAATCAAAAAAAAATTTGATGATCTCTCATAATGGTACAGATAAGCCCAAACCTATAAATGCTATGCTACAACTAAAACAAAAAAGGGATAGTATGGAAGTAACAAGTTATATGTATATGTTACTTTAAACCATACAAGAAAGATAGCAGGAATATAATCACTGAACAGAACTACCTCTACAGATATTGCTTCTTAATTTCACATCTGGGCTAAATTAAAACAGCGTGAGGCCTTGCAAACTGACTATTAATTAGCATGCCTTCCCAGTAATTAAACCAACTAATTCAAAGGGAAAAATACTGTAAAAGAACTCTCTCACCAGAATTAAATGCCATGGCAGCAACTCAAATTATCAGCTTTACATGCTCAGCTTTGGTACCTGGGAAGCATCCTGGGGGAACACTGCATCGAAAGCAAACATCTTTGGGACAGCCACAGCTCCTCTTCGGTGACTTGCATTAAAGCCACTTGTAGATGGATCATAAAGTGTGATCTGCTTTTTTCGTGAATCTACCTTCAGAAATGACATAGATTCCGATGTGTTGTGTGTTCCTTGTGATGGGCAAATTCTCACCATCACCTTCACCTAAAAATCATTACAAAAATGTAGATTTTAGTCCAGTTACAAGTAAACAACACTATATCTCAAATCCTTGCTTTACGGTGCTAATACAGCTCTGAATGAGACCATGCATCCATCTAGCTATCTACTGAACGGTATATATTAGCTGACAAAGGATTTCATACAAGAATCTTTTCTGAGTTCTTTCTGATTTTGACCTTTCTTATGCACAGCATGTCTTCTTCCACTGAGTTACAGCCTGTATCTTAATTAGCCTGCCGAAAAAAATATATTATTGGTCATATAATTTAAAACATAATTTTCCCACAAAATCTTTACATATTCTACCGCTTGCATCAGTGCAGGTGCTTACTACCCAATGAGCTTTCACACATCATGCTCAGAACATTATATAATAATGTACAAAGGAAAAATAAAAAAGGCCAAAAGTAGGTAGCCTTGTGCATTCGTGTTTTACTCAGTCTAAAATATATGGAGGAATTTGTTATTACAAGTATATAATGACAGCTGCTGTCTTCAATGGATGTAAACAAGGAAAAGACAAATTCATGAAAGATAGTTCTACACGCGATAATGAATCACAAGAGCTAAATGTGACCTCCATGTTCAAGGCAGTATATCAATAAATATTAATTGCATTGCAATGCCAGCATTATGTAAGGTTTTATATATAGGATTTGGGTGAGAAAAACTCAGATTCAACCTCTATTCAATTACAGAGCTGAATGAGAGACTTCAGCTCAGTCATGTTCTCTCAGTCTCCTCTCCCTGTTCCAATTTACTATTTTACGTTACTTATACTTCAGATAAAAAGAATATACATGCACAAATACTGCATATTATATTTTCTAGCCAAAAATATGCTGGATTAATTGAAACGTGTTGGACATAGAAACAGGTTTCTAAAAAAGAGCACCACTTCAGAGTGCTTTGCCATCTCTAAATATATTATATATTTACCTGTCCTATGAAATATTTCCCAATGTGCAGATCGGAACGTTATTTTTATGGAAAACATCAAGGTTAATTATCTACTGAAATCTTTTGGGCTAAAAACACTTCACTACCAGGAATACAATATTCATCAAACATGTTAGCTTTGGGAAGCAACTAGCTTTTTTTTTTTTTGCGTTTAGGTTTCTTTCCTTGTTCCATCTCTCCCACCATCTAAATTTGATATGAATATGACACGACAGTCCTAAAAAATAACTGAACCTTAAAATAAAATAAGCAATTGCTTCAAAACGAAAGTAAGTATTGTAGGTGACACATTCAAGACTACATTCCAATAAAAGCTGCATGAAGCTACTACCAGTATATGTTAGAGAGGTTTCTTCGACCTTGAGAATGTTGCCAAGGGGCCAAGTAAGTAACATTTTCTGTAAATAAATGTACAAAGAGGATATCAATTCAAAAATGCACTGAAGTATAAGGAACTGTAGCTATGCATATTCTATTTATATTTGATAGCTGGCATTTATCAATGCTACAACAATGCTCACTTCAATCATCATGATTTTACCCTGACTGACCTTAGGAGAATGTTAGATGTCAACAGCAGAACAAACTGATCTTCCAATACAAGTGAGATTATTTAAAAAAAGTGAACCAAAACTGACTTTCTCAGCAACTAGAATCTAACAAATTGTCTTAATCAGGCATGGTCTTCAGTTATGCTACATGAAGAATGTTCAGACTCATAGCATATATGTCCATTGGTTTATCTAGGAAATAAGAAAAGACTTTTCCAACCCAATTAAATGTTTCTGAGGCATATTGGCAGGCTTGAAAAATACAATATCTAAAAGAGCAAACGACAGAAATGGAAAGAAAACAAGAACCATATCCTGGCTGCAAAATTTGAATCAGGACCTGACAGGAATTGGCCACAGAAATAAGTAGAATACGCCAACTCCTCTGATTATACAGTGAGAAAAGATCATTGCTTTATCATAATTCTAACTGTTCACATCTAAAAACTGGATTTTGGAAGGACAATTTGCAAGACTCCCCACCCCACCCCTTCTTTTTAAGAAACTATCAGTATAAGAAATTGATGGGAAAATACTTTCCACCCTGCTGCTCTTAAACATGAATGCAAATAGAAATGATAGTAAATCTCTTCCATTCAAACTTTATGGGCTGGGGAACATATACTTTTGCATAAATATATAAGTAATTCAAGTATAATTCCTATTTTTTTTTTGTATGCCTGTCTATATACACCGGTATATGAGAAAGGCAGAGACCAAGATGGAAACAGAAAGCGATTGAGTCTGATGTTGAATACAGTTAATGGCTCTACAGCAAACAAATTAAAAGTAAATATTGCAAAACATTCATATATCAGAGGAACAATTTCTCCTGTATTTACTTTATCAGTTAGCCACCTACATATTACAACCCAAAGATTAAGACATATTCTTTTCTCCATATCCTATCAGTTCTCTGTTGTATCTCAAACAAGGACCAGAAAAGAACAAAGAAAACTCCCCCAAAATAGCATGTTCCATGTGTTTGTGGATCAAATACATGGCATCTCTCTTTCTTTTAATTCCCTACCCCACATCTGGAGGGAGATGTGAGGCCATCATCAGATGGGGTTTTTAAAGTAGGTAACCCTGAAAGGAGGAGGAGGAGGCTGTAGATCAAAGGGAGATCTCAAAGAAAAAGAAGTTTCTTTAAACCCCACAGGCCAATAACTAGATACTGATGAAAATCCTTCAATCACTATTCATTGCTTTAGGGATGAAGGTGCTTCTCTGAAGGTCACAACCTATCCATTCAACAACAGCAAGAGGGGAAAAAAACATAAGGCTATTGCCATGCATTTACATGGAGCAAAGAAAACAAAAGTGCAAAACCAGTGGCACAAAACTAGCAATTTCAAGGAAGAAAAAAGATGTATAAGATGCTAATTTACATTGCAAGCCAATATTTCTCCCACAGATATGCAATCTCATTTGTGCACACTGAAAGCTACACAAATTTACAAAGTATGAGTACACCAGACCTGAGATGTATTCATTTTTGTTTAGTTAATTATTTATAATTAATAAATCGTAATTATAATAAGATTATAAGATTTGTATTTCTCTGTGCAGTGGCAATGAGCACTGCTGATTCTGTACAAAAATGCTCAGATATGTCTTAAGAAGCTTAGAATTTATACATCTCTTGCACAAAGTTGATCTACTCATGCAGATAAAGATACGAAGTTCCTGGTATGCATTGTTTCACACCAAATGTGGAAGCACACACAATTTGAATATAAAAAAAATTCTTCTATTTACTAGAAATCATCAATATCTTCTTTGAACTTACCTCTGCCACTATAACATCTGACCAAGCTTAGGAGATTTCAAGAAAAAAAATATACAGGTATAAATATCTAATTTCTCATCCATCTTTTGTTCCATAATGGTTAAACAGCATTTAAGTGAAAGGATCATAAAAGAGAAGCTGCTGTTGAGAACTTGCTTCTTTAAAATTATTGTTTTAGAAAGTGAGAAGCTATGTTTCAAATACACTATAAAATCTTATGGCAGGTTGTCGCAGCAAATCAATCCATTGCAATATAGGCAACCCCTACTGCCAATGAGGAATAACACACTGGAACTAGATGACTATGCAGTAACAACAGATATGAACAAATTCACCATACTCCAGTGGTGGAATTCAAAAATTTTTAATACTGGTTCTGTGGGCATGGCTTATTTGGTGGGTGTGGCTTGGCAGCCATGTGACTGGGTGGGCATGGCTTGGCGGCCATGTGACTGGGTGGGCATGGCCAACTCAATGTCACTCATGTCAAGGGGTGTCTCGCCGGCCCCTCCCCTCCCAGCCATGCCTTGTCACACCCAG
>JAOYMU010000001.1:132452686-132463967 GCA_025802295.1 Psammodynastes pulverulentus | reverse complement strand
AGTCAGTATTAACTCCTGGTGACTGCCTGGATATGTCTCGGCAGTTTTCTTGGCAACATTTTCAAAACTGGCTGATCATTGCTTGCTTCCCAAGGATGAGTGGGTCCAAAGTCAACCTGCTAGCTTTGTGCCTGAATCAGGATTAAAATTCACAGCCTCCGGATTTCTAGCCTAGTGCCTTAACTACTACACTACATTGGCTATGGTAATATAATCCTATTTATATATTAAAGAGTGTGGAAATTACAATTACCAGCAATTTACCTCATACATCCAATGGTGGAAAAAGGCAGAAGCTGTAATTCAGGAGCTCCTGGAACCCATTCCTACTTAGCTTTTATAAGAGAGCTCTACAAAGTGCACATCTAATGCATACTGTAAGTGTATATAACAGCTTTCAATAACAATCATTATGTGCAAAACTAAGAATATAGGCACAAATTTAGGTTGTCCAAGAGTAACCATTTATGATCCAAATATCAACAGATAGTTCAAGGAGAGATATTTATTGTGCAACTGCCATGCCTCAAGTACAAAACGTTTATGTTCCATATTTGTAATACTTATCTTCTTCTTCCTGAAAACCTATTAAGGAAAGGAAAGGAAAACGAAGCAACTGCATAATGCCTTTTGTTGAGTAGTACTACTAGAAGTTATTCATCTGGAAGAACACAAGGAAGGGAAACTATCCTTCCCATTATCCCGAAATGGCATACAAAACAATCCAAAGCTTCCTACACAGTGCTACCCACAGTTCACAATGAATAGCCAAGTGAACAATTTATTAGAACTAATTGAAGTGCCTGAGCCTTGGAAGTAAAGCACATTAGTCATTTAGCAGTTGTACTAATGTTGCAATGCTTTTGTTGCCATTTCATTACTGCTCCAATGGCCTAATCATATGCTCAGTCACTGTTCAATCAGTATCCTGAGTCCTGACAAGCTGTCTTGTCAGGTTTAAAACTGGTAAGATCTCTGCTCTCTCAGTCACCTCAATTATTGACTGTATTTTACGGTCAATCTAATGGCCAAATGGTTATCAGCAAACCATCAGGTGCCTGTAATAGGAGAGTGACCCTCAGTTTATATGTATCATTAATGTTCATTAGCAAATAATTAGATTCTTTCATCTGAAAACACAGAAGCATACAAATATGACTGAGCATCTGATTCTAGAAATAAGTGTACAAAAAGGTTTTCTTTAAAGATAAAGCAACTAAGTGCTGCTCTGGGCATTTGAGCTACAGAATTGAACTTGGAAGGTTTTTTTTTCCCCTCCATCCAATGTAATTCAATGCAGGAATCCAAATTAAAACATCCCTGACAGATGGTTGCCTAGCCTTCATTTCCACATATCCTGTGAAAGGGAACCCATGACCTCTCTGGATAATTGGTTTCCCTGTTGATGTTTTCCTAATATTCAATTAGGAAACTGAAGGAATAGAACATACAAATTACTGAACCGACTTATTTTCAACACTACAAAGGAATGTTCATATATAAGCAGAAGACAATCAAGGTTGTGTGAGTAAGGCTGCAATGTTGTAAACATTTCATTTTTTTCCCCTAAATTCCATCATTTTGTAGAGTAGCTTTCCCCAATCTGGCATACAGCGTCCAGACATAGTAAACCTCAGCGCCCCCCACCCCTCAACTCTCAACTGATATGTCCAACCAGAAGATATAGAGCAGACGTGTCAAACACACAGCCCGCGATAGGCTGTGGAAATGGCCCATGGGTCATCCCAGAGACACCGAGGGACCGATCCTTGCTGCCCCAGGCCTGGCCACACCTACCCAGTCAGTCATGGTGACCAGACCACACCCACCCCAGCCCCCCAAGGGCAAACAAACAAAGAGAAATAATACCTATTCCTTTTGAGCAAATGAATGAAAATATTAACTATAACACCAGTACATAATTCAGCTTAATGATTTAAGCAATCATTTTTAAATGATAATTTTTCACTCAAAATGGATACACATTCTGCATTTATGGAAAGTAACAAAATAACTTCTTTCCAAGCTACGTAGATAACTTGGATACTATCTATAAAAAGACAGATGGAATCAGTGTGAGATTAAAATAATGGCTTTCAAATGTATAGAGCTGAGGTTGCGCAGTGGTTAGAGTGCAGTACTGCAGACTATTTCAGCTGACTGCTAGCTGCAATTCAGCAGTTCAAATCTCACCGGCTCAAAGTTGACTCAGCCTTCCATCCTTCCGAGGTAGGTAAAATGAGTACCCAGATTGTTGGGGGCAATATGATGACTCTGTAAATTGCTTAGAGAGGGTTGTAAAGCACTGTGAAGCAGTATATAAGTCTACGTGCTATTGCTATTGCTACAGTATAGAATATTATTCAGGCATTCTTTCTCTTTTGCAGTTCAGCAGAAAAAAGAATCATACCAAAGGGCCCCATCCTGACTAGAGAAGTTGCTCTTCCTAGTATCTGACGTACAACATATACAGAGAGCATCATGCAACACACTAAAAAATGGGGGGCAAATTTATTATTTTATTTAATGCCATGCAAAAAGCAAAATAATTGCTTATGTATCACTCTGTGTGAAGGTTATCTAAACCAGCAATCCCCAACATTTCTGGCATTAAGAACTGGTTTCGTGGAAGACAACTTTTCCATGGATTGGGAGGGCAGTGTTTCACACACAATCTAGGTCCCACACATGCGCAAATGGAACTTCACTCACTCTGTACCACTTACACAGCCTGGTTCCTAATAGGCTATGGACCGGTACCAGTCCATGTACCAAGGGTTGGGGATCCCAGTCTAAACAGGTGTGAAGAAATTCTTTAAAAATACTGAAAGATTCCCTTAGAACATGTGGTCAAGAGGCACTTCAAGTTAGCTCAGTTTTCTTGGCAAGATTTTCAGAAAATATTTCCTTCTTCCTAGGGTATACAGAGAGAACAACTTTGTCCAAATTCACCCAGTTGCTTTTTAGGCTTAAAGTGTGATAAAAACCTATGGTTTCCTGATTTCTAGTGTGGTGTCTTAATTCCAAATTTTAAATGGTAGTCTTTTCTAATTTCTAATTTCTCCTGGGACTTTCTGAATGCATAAGCTCCTGGCAGTTTTTTCCAAAGCTTCTGAATCAGAAAATCTTACAAGAGGATCCTACTTCATCATAAGTGAGGTCCCATAAGCAAACTTATTTGATGAGCAATTCCTTTTTTGTTGTTGTTGTTTCCTATTGTTGTTAATTGTTACAGCTTCCCATAAAGAATGCTGGGACTTACCTTGTGATACAATTGCTAAGAACTCTTGTTAAGAAAAATCACAAAATTTATCCAAGAGCACAGGAAGAAAAGGAATTCTCTGTAAACTCTACAAATAAGAGGCGGGGGACCAATGTTGGCAGTAGAATTATACACTTTTATAACACAGGCAGTTTTTTATTCTTTTTTTGGCAAAGCAAGGCCAAAAAGGCAGGATTTCCAGCAGATGCACAGTGGGTAGAAAGAGGAACTTAATTTTGCCATCAGTTTCTTCTCACAATTTCCTGTAGCTCACTAAGCTCCCCTCACTAAGGGTTTCAGACTGGTGCTGCCATGTATAATAATTACGTTATCCAAACAGCCTCACTGCATTCAATTACTTGAGCAGTCCCTGAAAGGAAGGAAGTTTAAGAACATTTGGTTTGCCGCTATTTAATATTCAATGCAGCAGTATTACCTTATGAAGAAAGAAGCTGCTGCTGAAGTACCTGTGGAGACGCCAGCAGGAGCAACCAAACTCTGGGAACCGCCAGTCCCCATCTGGTCACAGTTGTTTTGTCCTGAGGTAACTTGAAAATTAGAACCTTCTTTTCCACACTCTCCTGTTGTTGCCTCCTATGAAAAATTAAATTAATTTAATTTTAAAACAGAGTCATTTAAAATATTTATTAAAATGAAGCATTTATTAGCCTGGTTTTGAAATAATATGAAAATTAGAAGGAAGTCCAAATGCTACAGAAGGCATAATTAAAACTAAACATCACTATGAGAAACTAGAGCCAGACTGAGAAGCCTGTTGCAGAACTGCAGTTCCCAGCATGCCTCATAATTTGCCCCTCTAGGTAGGACTGAAGGGAGCCATTTTACATGCAATAGTTCTCACTTGTTTAAGATGATATTGAATATTTAAGTATCACGCAAGAGCAGTTACACAAAAATGGTATTAATACTATTAAATATATACATTTTAATTAACAGCATGATTTAAGATAAATAAAAGGCTTTTTGAATTAATCATTGATGAAGACAGAATTGATTACTTGCCTACTCGTATCACTTATTACTATTACCATAGAAATCTTCAACCTCCAATTTCAATACTTCTGAAAGATGCAGATTGGGGAAAAATTAGACTGACCTTTTGCATGCTAAAGTACTATTTAAATGAATAAACTAATTGTGATAATAGTAGTAAATGACACTTATCTTAAATCATGCTGTTTGGGGATATATACTGGGACATACAGTATATGAGGCAATTCCTACCAATGTACTTACAAGCTTTGTTAGGCCAACAAAATGGGGGTGAAGATAGAATGTAGAAAATAGAACTTAATGAAAGGGAACAGCAGCATCAAATAGTAACTGAAACTGTTTGGGAAACATAGCAGACATAGATCTTTTAAAAATATCTAAATGAAGAGAGACAAAAACATTTTAATTAAAAGAACAAGAATTATATCTCGATGAAAATCAAAAGATGACTTTGAAAGATCCATATCATGTTGTTGCACTGCTTCAAACTAAGTTCCATACCTGTATTCTCCTACCATCATCTATGTCCAGCAATTGAGCTGATTTATATCTTTCTCAACAATGGCCAGCCCAAAATTATTTATTTATCACTGTGTGGGTGAGAGAGCAAGCAAGTGCAAGATACAAAGACTGTAATCGTTCCATCTGCTATGTTGGATGTTCTACCAAATTTATGGACCTCTTTTCCTATTTGTGAACATTTTCATTACACCCTGCTCTGAGCTGTAGCAGATACAATACTCTGTTTACAGGACCTCAGAAGGAAAGGGATTTGACTGTTTCATGAGTCATCTTTCACAGCTACCCTCAGATTAATAGATTGGCTGGTTAATTTATTTGCATAAGATCAGAAAAATTCACCCTGCACTGCTGATTTTACTTTAAAATATGCCTTCAATTATTTGGATTTTTTTGCCTCTGTAAAAAATCATTGCAAGTATTCCCCTATGCCTTGCAACCTAGCCAAAGGAAGTAGGATGAGAATTGACAAATATGTTCTTTTCCCTTCCATGGACAGGCCACACTATGCTGCTAGAGGTGTTTCTTTCCCTGAATCTCTACAAGACTGGATTATCAGCAATTCATTTTCTTTCCTCACCTAAGTAGTATGTGAGAATTGTATTCTTCCAGGACCATCTTCCTAACACACAGGCAATCTTAAACTATCTGTTCTTGAGCCTTTATGCAGTTATTATTTATAATGCTTCTCCCCCTCTCCATCACTCCAGACTCTGTGACTACAACATGCAACCATGTTTACAGCTACTGAGAAAAGCACCAGGTTCCAAATTGGATAGCAAACTACCCTTTCAGGATCACGGCAAGCTGCTATTTTAAAAAAGTAATAAGCTATATATTTTACCTCTTCCTATTAGTCAACTAGAAGAGAGTGGCTTGAAAAATGTATGGGATTAGCAAAGACAACAAGTTGCTTTCGAACTTGGTTCGTGAGGGAGTCAGAAACTGGAAATCAGGCAGTTTCTCAAAGACTGGGAGATAACAGTATTTCCAGTTATAAGTAAGAGACAAGAGAAGGGAAATTTCTTAGGAAGAAACTTAGAAAGGCCTGTGTAGCTCTGGACAATCAACAAATGATGGCAACAGATCCTGGAAGAGATATTACTGGAGAATCAAAAATTGCAAACAGAACAGAAGGACATTTACAAGACAATTTACAAATTGTCGTCTGCAAAATTTGGAAGCTGCCATGCTTTGGATTACATCAATTGAACAGATTGTTTAATCCAGCCTTTCTGAACCTGATGCTCTCCAGATATGTTGAGCTGTAATTCTCATCATCTGCAGTCATCCTGATCCAGGTCTAATGGGAGCTGCAGTGCAACATTTCTGGGAGAGTGCCTAATTGCAGAAGGCTGATCTAAGCCTATTGTGCTGTCATATGTTTGCAAACCTCTCGTGTCTATCTGACAAGCTATTTTACTCATCTTTCCTGTATTCTGTACAGCCCATAATAAGTAATAAAAAGAAGTCATATGCAACACTAAGCAAGATTCAAAGCATGACCAGAGAAACATAACACGAATAATGCAGAAAATCTTTGTTACAGGTAATGTACTGTTAAACCACCTGACAAGCATGAAAAGAGAGAATACTACAAACAGAATGGTTTTGTTTTACAGAATTATTGGTGCCTGGCAGAATTGTTTGTCTGCCTGTGTTACAACTGTCAAGAATTATTTCTCAGTCTCATGTCTCTTCAAACATCTTCTGTTTTAAGAAGAACTTGCCAAATAGTCACATTGGTAGCAGGTAACAGTCACATGAGCAGCCAAAAGAGCCAAGTCAAAAAAACACTTGTTTCATTTTAAAATATGAGGCAAAAATGCAGACAAAAAGGTAACGGCAAGTAACCATGCCATACAGGGCCTTTGAAACTGATAATAAATGCCTTGAATTATACCTGGAAACCTACTAGAAGTCAATGCAGCTCACGTAACAGCAGTGTTACATAGGCATATTGTGATATACCCCAAATTGTAAGTGCTATTGAATTCTGGACCAGATGAAGTTTCCAAATGCTTTTCAAGGGCAGCCCCATGTACAAAATGTTGCAGTAATCCAACTTTGAGGTGACTAAGGTATAAATGACTATGAGCAGCACCTCCCAATCCAGGAATGGTCACAACTGGGTGGTTTAGATTGAGAAGCTAAAATAGAGAAGTGGGTTAAGAGATTGAAGTATCTTGCTTTGAGGTCCTTGGAGAAAAAGTGAGATAGAAACGTTCATCCTTATTCTCTTCTGCTATATATACCTATCATGGGTTTTTAAGAATCATCTATACCAGGGGTGTCAAACTGGTGGCCCACGGGCCAGATGCATCATGTGCAGGCCATGCCCACCCCACCTCCATGAATGGAAAAAACTTCACAAAATGTCACATGATGGCAATGTGACACCATGAGTTTAACAGCCATGATCTATATTATCCTTCAGATAGTATCCTCAGCTAGACTGATTTATAATTATAATACCTTCTTTTGATCCATCTAAAAAGCCACTGCTGTATGTGTACCAATATGAGAAATACAATCCCATTCAAGTATTTTCTTAGAAATGTCCAGGAAATCTTTTTAAAATGTTTAATTAGATCAGATGGGTTATCCACTATATGAGGTAATGTGCATTTCTGTCATCTGAAATACTACTCTGACATTTCAAACTAATTAGTTAAAATAAATTTAGCCAAAAAGAGACAGTGCTGTAATGAAACACAAATGCAATTAAACGCTCTCCAGGATGCCACAAAACTTTAAATTCTTTGCTGCCATAGATCTTGTTTTACAGCCACCTCCTATGGTAACATGTTAGAGCCTTTTCATGGTATGTCACAAGCATTGCTCTGCATTTATTACAGAGGAGTAAGCAGAAACCTTCATGTATTATTTGCATTTAGGAAGGCATCATTTGAAATTTGAATTATCTGGTGGCAGAATTATGACAATCATTCAGGGTTGAAGAAAGAATTACCATGATACTGCCACCAGATGTCCGTACATTAGAATGCCCATCTGTAGTGGAAAAGTCTATGTACAAGCAATTTTGCAGGCACAGTTTGCCACACAAGTAAAACACTAATGAAATCAAACCTCTTGAGTACAGGTAGTCCATGGGTTATGAGAGCAATTGAGACCATAATCTCCATCGCTGATGCCATTGTAAAGTGGCATCAATATCATGTGACTGCATGACTTGGTGGCAATTGCAACAGTCCCAGTTGCCATCATAATCTGAGGATGGCACAGGCCCTTAAACAAGGATCTCATGTAATAATTTGATTTTGCTTGTGGGATGTCACCAGAGAATGTTGGAAATTATGATCACATGACCATCAGGATGCTGTAACAGCCAGAGCTCTGAGAACCAGATGTAAACACCATTCATTCAGTGCTGCTAAAGTTTGAATGGTTGTGGAACCCAGGATTACGTGTGTATATAAGGAAGTCTATTAAAAAGGAGCTGATCAGCCTTAGTAGGCTTCTTGCACTTGACCCCACAATAGTCTAGATCAGTAAAATAAAGTCAATCTCCACTTAACTCAGAATCAATCAGAATCAAAATAGAGCTGGAAGGGACCTTGAAGATCTTCTAGTCCAGTCCCCTACTCAAGTAGGAGATCCTATCCCATTTCAGACAAGTGACTGTCTACTCTCTTCTTAAAAAACCCCAGTAATGAAGCACTCACAACATCTGAAGGCAAGCTACTCCATTAGTTACTTGTCCTTACTATTAGGATGTTGAGAAGTTTCTCATCAGTTCCAGGTTGCTTCTCTCCTTAATTAGTTTCCATCCATTGTTTCTTGTCTTGCTTTCTGGTGCTCTGGTAAATAGATTGACACACGCACTACATCCTTAGCCTTGGATATTTGCAATGCTCTTTGAAAGAGGAGATAGTTTCCAACAATAGAAACTGACATCCTAAAAAGTATTCTGAGAACTACTGCCTTCATTACAATCTTGTTGTCATGTATCTAAAAACTTGGAAATTACTGCAAATCAAAGCAGACAATACTTAACTACAATTAATTTACTGTATAAAAAAGTTTCATATTTTATTTTCCTTTTCAGTAAGGGGAGACTCTTTATCTTCTTCTAACAAAACTAATTGCCCACATCTGAGAAACCTATGTTGTTGTTTTAAAAAAAATAAAATGCCAGTAACATAACAATGCCAGAGTAAGCACTGAAAGCAGAATTTCTCCTTTCATGATTTATGTCAATCTCACAAGTCTGTACACCAACTGTCAAATGAAAGAATGGAGTCAGCTTGCCAAGATAAATTAATTAGGAAAACAACAATTTCTATAGATGATCCATATCACCCTACTAAATCTTTAACTCAATTAATACACTCAAAGTCAGCAGTTAAACAAGTTTTGCTATGCTGACAGAGGGTAAAATTTTAAGAAAATCATGTCCCTCATTGAAACATTTTTAGGACCTTTGTGATAATATGATGAAGTGACCTGATGCCATAGTTTTAAACTTAGTATGTGTACATTTTCTTGAATGTGATGGTAAAGTAAATTGGCCGCAGAGAAAAGAGGAATACATATTCAGGATCAACAATAAAATGAGAATATGGATCAAAGTAGCTCTTCCTGTCTTGATGATTCAGATATATTAGATTACAAAAATTTCCAGTCAGCAAAAACCTATGTAGGTTGAGAAGCATGGTAATTCCAATCCCAAAATATTTGGAAATTTTTGAAGAAGGCTTGAGGAAAAATGAATTACTTTATAACCATTACTCACTTCCTCATCACTGTACAATTAGGTTATTGCAATGCATTCTATATGGAGTTGCCTTTGGAGGTGATTTGGGCAGCACAATTATACCAAAATACTGTAGAATAGTTGCTAACAAATGTGAGAATATTTAGCACTACAATATTGTTGCTTCCATCATTGGAATAATTGCCATCAGGCTTCAAGATACAATCTAAGCTCCCAGTTTTAAAACATAAAAAAGACCTCACTCATATAGCTTGGCTTTCATGTACATCCAAGACAGTCTGTTCCAATTACATTTATGCATTCCAAGAAGAGATGCTGAACGTCCCCACCTTCCATGAGTTAAATGGGATGAGGACCAAGAAGTGCTCCTTCTCTGGGGGGGTATCCACACTATGGAAGAAACTTCTCCCCAGAGTTCATGAAGATACTTTCCTGCTTGCTTCTTCATTCTGAGATGGGCAGCCAGTATGCAGTGCACCGTATAAGGTCTTTTTTAAAAAGAGATATATCAATGATTGGCTACTACAATATTGTTGCTTCCATCATTGGAATAATGAACACTTGGTCACCAACAGAACCTAGCAAGTGGAATTCTGCATAGGTGCCTTATATGCCTGAATCCATCCACCATGCTACAGGTCATGCTCTTCTCTTTCCATCTACCTTTACTAGCACTTTAGACTTTTCTAGAGAGCCATATTTTGCATAATCTATCCAACTTGGCCTGGTCATTTATGCCTCAAGTGAGAATTCTGGATTGATATTTTCTATCATTCATTTGTTGAGGTTTTTTTGGCGCTGTCCATGAGATTTTCAAAAATCTTCCCCCTCAAAAGTATCAATACTTTTTCTATACTGGATTGGATTGTCACAGGAAAAACCATTTCCTGCATAATTCTGACTTTTGCTGATAGACGCACCCTGGTATCTGAATAGCTTTGCAAGCCCTTCACTGCTACTCTACCAAGTGCTAGCCTATATCCTATTTCTTGGCTGCAAAGTTTACATTAAGATTATGAATACAACTTTATGTCATAACCATGTGTTTTTTGTTGTTTTCAGTCATGTTTAGGATTGATTGAGATGAAGAGGTGGTGGTGGTGGTACCCTAAAGAGAGAAGAAACAGTGGTACATCAATTTTCCTCTCACACTTCACTTCGATAGCTCATTATCCTTCTACTGTACGACCAACCCTTAATCACAGAGATCTGAGGATAGGGATTTGCTTCAGAGTCAAAAACACTTTTCAGAATCACAGACCCTCAGAGCCACTAATATTATGTGCCCCTTGTGGGGCAGATCAATAAGGAGCAGTCATATCAATGGAGAATATTTTTTTCTGTGAGGAATGGCTCAACAAAAGATAGCCTTCTGGTATATACAGATACAGAGTTTATTCAGCTTAATAAATACAGGCTGGGGAAAAAGGGACAAAGTTGAGAAAGATAGTGATACCAAAAATGCAAAAGAGTTATTTCCATCTCCTTTCCTGGCTCAATCTATCATCTTCCCTTGAGAGGAGGAGCTATATAAATTTGATTAATAAATAAATAAACGAATGAAATGAAATCTCTGTGATTACTGTTTCTTCAGGCCTAGATTGGGGAATCAAAAAGTGGGGAATTGAGATCGATTTGCTTTTTTTTTTTTTTTTTCGAGGCCAGAGTCCTGAGGTCCAAAACTAAGAAATGACGAGGTGGGAAGAATCCAATGTTTGGTATTTGTTTTTTATGATATCTCTTAATAT
>JAOYMU010000001.1:132375583-132390344 GCA_025802295.1 Psammodynastes pulverulentus | reverse complement strand
ATTCTCAGTTAAATTCCCATTAACAATTATCTGAGCTGTCTGCTCTTGATATATTGCTTTTATTGATTGTATGAAGCAATTCCCAAATTGCATTCTAGAAATTACCTTGCCTTCTTTCATATGGGACACGCTAGTTCTATAGCAGGAATATCCCCCCAAAAGCATCCAACCCAGATGCCCCAAAATACTTTTTTTAATCGCAATTTCCTGACTTTTTCAACATCCATTTCTAATATTGTTGAAAATACAGATTGTGCTTTAGGCTGGGACCTGCTTTGCAGCATGCTATCATGCCATTCATTAATAAAAAGAAAGAATATTAAAACAAGTGTAATTCTGGAAGGCGGTAACTGATAGATACAAGAAAGCATCAGCCAGCCCGGCACCCTGTCAGCTCTGAATCCTGCACGGAGGATCAAGACACTCTGTCTACAAGGATTCCATGACTGGCCAGTTATGGATCTCAGTCAAACTTTTATATTCTAAGACACCAGCTCTATTACTATATTTAGGCTCAGATCCATTCAACTGATCCCACCAATTGTTTCCTCAGGTTCCTGTCTTTGTTTGTAGTTCCTGAAGGAGGAGCAGCAGCAGCAGGTCCACCTGCTGCTAGTCTGGCCTTCTCTGCTAGCAGCAGCTGCAGAACCCAAACATATCCATTTGTATGTAGTATGGAACAGGGCAGGCCTGCAGCTGTGGAGTTCTGTCCATGGAAAGAATAGGCAAGCAGACCAGCCAGTGAGAGGGCCCAGGAACACACGGATGGAAAAGGAGTATAAATAAATTATAATGACAGAACAAGATTTGTCACCAGAAGGTGCATGCTGGTCAAGAGAAAAAGCTAGAAAGCCATAAGAGTATGGAAAAAACATGCCAGGAATATGCCTCCCAGAAATAAATTTCTCTAGCATTCCAAGTGAAACAGGTGGAAAACATGTGTGTCAGGGAGCAATCCAACACCACGTTGCATGGAGATCAAACGTAAGCAAAGTGATATCCTAGCAAAAGTCTTGAACTCTAGTATCTACTGTATATATTCCACCCAATCTAGCCAATAGCCAAGATTGTGGGAATTTTAGTCTAAATTGTTTGGAGAAAAACAGATTGACCATTCCTACTGCAAACAATTGTTTCTTCAGTTTCAACAACAAAGCACATTATTATTAACTCCCAAATCATCTGTATCATATTCCCAGCTGGAAAATATAGAACTCTGTTCAAAAAGATTAAAGCTCCCCAATCTTTTCCCCTACATCAATCAGTCTGATACGCTTATCCCTGAATAATACCATTTTCTGATGTAAAGGTTCAAGAAAAAGAAATGGTAAAACAAAAAAGAAGAACTTCAGGCTGCTTGCATACCATACCCATTGTTTGTTTTCTTCACTGGCTCCCAAACCATTTGAAGACTCAACCCAATTTGAAGTTTTGTTGAGGTCATGCCTCCTCCTAGTATACTGTGCTTGCAGTGAGCTCATTAGCAGAGATACTCCACCGACTGTTCCTCTAAAGCAGAGGTGTCAAACTCAAGGTCTGGGCACCACATCCAGCTCATGGGTGCTTAGATCTGGCCAGCACTGCTGGCCTGGAAATAGCAAAGGACGAGCCCACGGTGCCTCTACTAGCAAAAACAGGGGAAGGGGGGCAAACACCCGCATCCCGTTTTCAGCCTGGATGGCCTCCTGCAGCACTCTGACAGCGAAAACAGGATGTGGGGGGACACGTTTTGGCTGACAGTGTTATAGGTGTCTGTCTCACCTACTGTCCGTCCAGTCTCCCACCCCCATCCCCCCACCCCCAGAGTACAACTACAATGCTGATCCAGCCCTCGAAGAAATCCAGTTTGACACCCCTACCCTAAAGCAAGATACCGTACATAGAAAGGCAGTAAATGGTCTCTTAACACTTTTCAATGGGATACCCTGCTCAAAGGTGTCTTTTCTGACACCTACTTTAAAGTCTTTCTAGTAAGAGCAAAGATCTTTCCACCTGGTTTCGATGTTTGACACAGCTGTTTTACATGGTGATTTATTGTGGTCTGTGTTATCTGTTACTTGAGATGATGTACAGTTTTCTTTGGTTGTTTTAGTACTGCTTTACTGACATGTACCCAGAGGCAATCATAGGAAGGATTTTAAAACGGCTTTGTGACCAAAGCCACACTTTTTTAAAAAGTGCAACAAATGGAGGGGGGGGAGAAGAGGCAAAGCTTCCACCATTCTATTATGTCTATCATCTTGATTTTTTAACACACACACACACACACACACACACACACACACACACACACACACACACACACACCATTATTGTTCCTGTTTGTACTATTGATTTTCTTACTTTTAAACCGTATTTCATTTTAAACTTAATAAAGAAAGATGCATCCTGCTGGTTCAGACTAGAAGTTAATTCTAAATCCAGCATCCTAATTTTTCCCCAAAATATATCTTTTTTCAGAAACACTAGAGGCAGAACATCTAGCAACAGCATGCATATCCCCTGAAACTGGTATCTATGGGGGGAAAATGCTGCTGAAAACAGTGCCGCCCTAGAACCAGTCCATCATTCTTAGTAGCCCCTGATAAACCCTTTCCTCCAGAAAATAGATCTAATTCAAACGTACAGCGCAAGAAGAACCGCATGACACTGAAAGGAAAGCAATGCATGGACAAGCCCAGGGATGAAGGAGAAATTATCCTGGTCGATCTTTTCCACGGCAAGGGGGAGCCAAGCCCATGTGGAGAACCACCTGAAGTCACACAGGGTGAGTATTCTCTCCTGCAGCTGTGCTATTAACATGTCTGAGAAGCCTGAATCGCCATAGCTGAACACTTGGCAGGAACAATAAAGCCGCTACCGCGTATTTCAACAGGTTCAAAGTAACCTCAGATGTCAGGAGCAGATGCTCTTGCACACTCCCCCTCTCCCTCCATCCCTCAGGACTTTTGAACTGGTTTGTGTGTTTCCTTCCCTTCCCTCTAATAAGCCAGGGTGCTGGAAAAATTAGTTGGGGAAAGGAAAAGAACAACGGTAATTACCCTCTGCCGCCAGCCTGGGAGGCCTAGATAAATTGCAGTCTTCTTCTCTCTCCTCCAGTCTAGATCCCTGATGGGGAATGGGGGGGGCAGAGTACTAAATGCAGGCCCCAGGGGTCAGTGTTGCATAATGATAGCACTTCACCTGTCTCTGTGAAGCACTTCCCCCACCCACCTACCCACCCAAACCCTCAGCATGAAGCTCAGTCATCCAAGACAGCTTCCTTAGGGAAAGCACCAATCCCATTTATGATGCTTCTGACAATACCAAATTCTCCTTAGGCTTCCCAACAATCAAAGCACTAAAAGCTGTGAAAAATGTCTTTTTGCCTGTTGGCTTGTTTCTTTGGGATCTAGAAAAAACATCCATTCACATCAGGCCAAACTCTGCAGAAACAATTTTAATCGTGTCCTGCTTGATCAAAGGACTTGCTTAATGTATGTATAGTTATATGGATTGTATGAATATGTTTACTTCTCTTCTGTCATGTTCTCATCATATGCTAGATAAAAAATAATTCGATGAACTTTTGCAGCTAGGTGTTTCCTTGTTCCAAATTGTTTCTGAATGGCATCAGTAACTGTAAAGTTGTTGTTTGCCAATGAAAGCTTGCTCCAAAAAAACCCCATCTCCATCATACCTCTGTCCTCCATCATCCATCCTCAAGTACTGTTCAATTAAGTAACTGTGGTTCAGCATCTTGTGGGAACCCAGCCAGCATCACAGCGTGCTGGGTAAACTATATGATTTACACATTAGGGCACAGCACTGTATGAGCACAGGATGTGTTCTTTGTTAACCCAGTTTAGAGTTTCAAATGTGCATCAGTCCAACCATGGACACACTAATGCTCTATCTAATTCCGTGTTGCCTGCACAGATTCACGGCAGCAACACAAGATTTTCCAGTTGTACCTACAAATGCCAAAGATTAAATCTGGGACTTCCTGAATGCAAAACGCATGTGGAGGATGCCTGGGTATAATCCCATTGCAATTATTCATGGCAGCTGGCAGGAGGTCAAATCAGAATGCCAAGTTTCATTATGCCTTAAGGAGATAAGCACTGCAACCCATAGTCTGGGCTTGGGCACCAAAAACCAGCTGCTGGATGGAGTCTACAACCTGATTAATGTATGTGAATTTTTACTCATGAATGCCTACATATCTCTGTATAAATATTTTAACCATATGCAGAGGGTGGGGTCTGTGGTAGAATTGGGGCAGTCTTCCCCTTACATTTTTCCATTTGCACTTCTAAAAACTGCTCAGTAGCTAAATTACTTAAAAGTCATCCTATTAATATTTAATTAAATTTTCATTCCTTATCTATTTTTAAAACACTTTTATGTGGCCCTGCCCCCTTTTGAAATACATCCCCCCAATATATTGCATTCAAAGAACAATGTGGGTATGATGTAGAGAGGTATTCAATCTTTATTGTTTTATCAGTCTCTGAGAGCCGGTTACACAAACTTGTTTGTATAATTTCAATCCTTATCATGCCAGAGGAGGAAAAATTAAGAAGGCAGATGACAAAAGATTCATGAATGTTCAATTATATGTTTGAAAATCACAGAAGTTAAAAGAACTGGAGGTTTCACAAAGACTTGCATGTCTGCTGAGCCTAATGAAACATCTCTTTTACAGAATGATTTCAAGCCATCATTCTATTTTCATACCATTCTAAACTTGAATACAGAATCATCATTTTTTATTCTAGGAAGACAATTTCCTTCATCACCAATGAGTAAAGCTTCTAGCATTCACCCTTTCTCTCATCCAAGCACCTTACATCCAACAAGGCCAGGTGAAAAGACCTTGATGAAGCTTGATGAAACAGCTAATTATAATAACAAAAGACTTAAGAGTTCTAAATACATAGACTAAAGTAACCTCACTAGGTTTTCCAGAGAGCTAGAGCAGGGCTCAAAGGATCATTCTGGGGTTTTTTTATGCTGACAATTTTTCTCAAGTTAGTATTAGAGGTTATTTCTAATTCTTCTTTCCTTCTTGCCTGCCTGCTGCCAGCCTTCCCTCCCCCATCTTTGAAATCAACTGAAGAGGAAGAGAATGGAGATTTTACAGTATCCTTCCCCTGCCATGCCACCAAGCCACACCCATCAAGCCACACCCACGGAACCGGTAGTAAAAAAAAATGAATCCCATCACTGGCACCCATTCTGTTTAACCTAGTAGGATGGACAGATACTTTCAGGGAGAGGCAATCCTAGAAATAACCTGTGTTTGTGTCATGGAGGATCTTCAACAAATAGCTTATATTGCATTTAGAAAGCAACTAAGAGCCAATTCAGCTCACACAGCAGTGATATTACTCAGATGAACCAGGGGATAGCTGAAATTGCACATCCCCCTGCATTCTGAACCAGTTGCAACTTTCAGATAGTCTTTTAAGGATAGTCCAAATAGGCTGCTTATCAATACTCCAAACAGGAGGGAACTGAAGTATGAGTCATGTGAGCAAGGCTTCCCAGTCCAGAATGGGCACAATTGGCATACACAATGGATTTGTGCAAAGGCCCCCTGGCTACAGCTTCTGTCTGCTTTTCTAGCAGGAGTTGCAAGTCCAGGTACCAAATTGCATCCATAGCCCCACATGCTATCTTTGCCCACTATGATGGCCCTGTGATGTCACCAGACATGCCTCCCAGCCCCCAGGGATGAGCAAAGCAAAAACAACATCAGAAATTACCCACTTCTGCTGTATGGGTTAACTTGAGAGAACATCCTGCAGCACCTACTATTTGGGGCTTTTTTCAACAAACATGCAGATAATTGCTGTAATTTTAAACACACTGACTAGAAAGCGAATCCCAATGATCTCAGTTGGACTTGGAATTAAGGAAGAATGGCTAGAACTATTCTGCCAAGTTACATAAGAAATGCTTACTTCCTGCCTCTGTGGAAAATCAACACACTGACCCACACAGTATTCCGAATATTCAGATGATAATACTTTCTACTCTAACATCACTACAATGACCATTTTCCAATACACAAAAGACTTGGAGCACAGCCCAGATTTCTGCATGTTAAAACTGCTTTTAGGAGCAAAAGAAACAATACTGGCAATCTTGATGCTTCTTAGCATTATGGCACATTTATAAAACTGGAATGGAGCAAGTCCACTGTGCAGGCTATTGTGAAACTGTGGAAAACATATGTATTTAATAACTGATTTCTTTCCATTCTCCATTTCCATCCACTATCACTCTGCTATATTTTACTACCCCCTTCTTCCCCAGTGTGGTTTCTTTAATATTAGCAGTAATCCATTTGTTTCATTAAATCACATTTTTGTCAATATAAAGTGCACGTGCAAGGAGACCAATCTGTATCAAGAACACAACACAAGGAACAAATTATCGTTTAAAAAAATCCCCAAGTGATGCTTCTGCAGTTACTGCAGAATGAAAGAAGTAATAGATAATACTTCTATATATTAAGCAGAGATTGGCAATTTCTAGATTTGGGTGGGGCTTTTGTTTTGCTTCATCCAGCCCTTGCAGGGCATGGTTGCTCACAGCACAGTACCATCTGAGATGGCAAGACTAACCACATTGTGGCCCACCGATGCTCCTGCAATAGCAATAGCACTTAGGCTTATATACCACTTCACAGTACTTTCCAGCCTTCTCTAATCTGAGTCCTCATTTTATCGCCCTGGGAAGAATGGAAGGTTGAGTCAACCTTGAGCCGGTGAGACTCGAACTGCCAAACTGCAGGCAGCCAGCAGGAAGCAGAAGTAACCTGCATTACTGCATTCTAACCACTGTGCCACTGTAGCTCATGTTCCCTTAACCATAACCACTGAAAATTGACAAGACAATTCCCTGTCATTTTGAGGGGATAATATTTACTGAAAATATACATAAAGTTATTTAAGGCAGGGGGTAGGAAGAGAAATGGGGGGTGGGGTGTAGCAAAAGCTGGGAATAGCAATAGCACTTAGACTTATGTACTGTTCCACAGTGCTTTGTAGCACTCTCTGGGTGGTTTACAGAGTCAGCATATTGCACCCAACAATCTGAATCCTCTTTTTACTGATCTTGGAAGGATGGAAGGCTGAGTCAACAACCTTGAGAGCCATTCAGGATTGAGGGAATCGAACTGCTGGCAATGTGAGCAGAGTTAGCCTGCAATACTGCATTCTAACCACTGCACAGGAGTGGGCAAAGATTGTCAAGTGTCTGGTGAGCCTCTCTGAGAAACAGGATGCTGAGCAAGGCAGGCCTCTAGTCTGATCCAAAGAGGGGCCCTCTTGAGTTTCCGGAAATATTTTGGGGGCACTGAGAAGCCCATTCAAGGCTGTCCTGGCAGCAATTAAGTTATTACTTTCCTTAGCATACCCTTAAAAGAAGAAAGGCAGGGTGAATAGGTTTAATTTCTCCATCCTCAAGAATTTATCACAGGGGGTTCCTCAGAAATTGGTACAAATGAGACCACACAAGCAGACCAGAGGAGAAAACTCCCTCATATGATCTCCTAAATAAGAACCATTGGCTGGCAAACTCCTCATTGTTGTCTTTACTACTTTTGACAAAACCTTGTTTATAGAAAAGACCCACAACATGGAAATAAAAGCTACAATCACCCCTGTCCAGAGCAAGGATCAAGCTTAAGCAGGATTATGTGTTCCTTGCAAGTCATTATACTCTGCAAGTAAACAATGGGAAATTAACTTTCCATTCGCTACTAAGTGGACGATCAGAAGTCTAACAAGTCTGCAGTTGATTTTTTTTTTCATTTCACCTCAAGGGAACAAAAAAGGACTGATCTAAACAAACCAGCAGAAAAAGACTTCTCATCTTCCCGTTCCACATCCCCACTATTAACAGGCTTTGCATCAAACTTTGAAACATGACAACTTGATCTCTACAACCCGACATCATTTTAGCAAAACCACTCCTCCAGGCAATTTATATTTAGAATCTATGGGAATTTAAGTTGTTCATAAAAGGAACTCTTGAAGGACAATGGAAGAGTGACTTCCTCTGTAGGACCACCTTTCTCTCCCCTCTTATTATTGCAAGTCACTAGAGAAGCATTGTTTGGAAAACAATACATTATTTCCAAAGATGAAAAAGCTCCAAAATTTCTCATACGTTTTATAAATGGCTTGTAAATAATTGGCTACAAATTTTCATTCTCTTTCTTCCTAATATAGCAATAGCACTTAGACTTATATACCGCTTTGTAGTGTTTTACGGCCCTACCTAAAGAAAAATCAAATGTAATCCAATTACTACCTGGTTCATGACCCAGGTATGATGTGTACTCAGCTCGGGAATAGTGCATATTTACAGAATGCAATGCAGAATGTTGCCAATGACAGTAACAAGTTTACTTCTTCCAATCAGATGCCTTCCAACAGCTTTGGGGAAACCCCAAGTCCCCAGACAGTACAATTGATGCCTAACAAATCTTAAGAGTGCTCAGCTGGAGAAAGACAACCTAAGTCAAACTCAGAAAGCACTGAGGATTTTAATGGCAGATACAATATCTGTAACATACATCCCTTGATGTCAAAATGGTGATACATGCATCATATCATTTTGTAAAAAGTGTACTTTAGAACTTGCATTGCTGCATCTGGTGCAAATATATGTGATATCATCTTCATCACAACATACATGCCATAATTTGGCCCAGCCTGGTGAACATCCATGAATAACAGATCTGATGTCATGTTATGTATATTCAGATACTCTGGTCTATTGCTACATAAATCAGCAAAAAATCTAACTCTCTGTTAAAACCTTTTGACTGAAGCATGTACAGAAATTGATTTAGTTAAGAAAAAATCAAATACAACAGGTACTATATTTGGCATTATGCGTATGATATTCAATATTATTAACATTAAATTTGGATCAATACCTATTAATTAGAGAGCACAAGAGAGGTTCTGGTTATCTAGAGAGAGATTATCTTGCAGATGGCACATAGCATGTGCACATTTCATAGAGCAGGGCTAGCCTAGAAATGTGGCATTGGACCAGGACCACAACTTCCTTCAGCTTTATCACATAAGTGTTACAGCTGAACATGCAGAGCTCCAGACAACTTATTTTACCAAATAATTAAATACATACCACAAAAAGTTACAATTTGGCAGGTATTTGTTTACAAAATCCACTTTCCTTTGACAGATTTGGTCATTTTCCTTACCCTGTTCAACATCAACATCTGAAAATACTCCATGATATACATTAAATACCCCAGGCCTAGTGTGGGAGGAGATGGAAATCATGACCCAGCATCTGGAGGCTATGTGGATCTTGATAGGAAAAAGTAATTTCAGGCTCAATCCAAACAAAGTCATTGTTGATTCAGAGGCTAACTGATGCCAGGACTATGACATCTGCAGTTTTTGACAGGATTATGTTCCCTCAGAAAGAGCAGTATAACGATCTGGGAGTCCTCCAAAACTCTCAGCTCCTTCCCCAAAAGCAGGTGGAGACTATGGCTAGAAGGGCTTTTGCGGAGCTTCAACTGGTATAACTAGCTGCAGCTTTATATGGGACAGGATGCACTGAATGTCACTCGTGTCCCTGCCATCTCTCAATTAGATTAATTCATTCTACACAGGATTGCCCTTGAAGACCACTTGGAAAATTCAGCTAGCCCAGAACACAGCAGCATGGCTCCTTAGCCATCAGCAACAGTACTAATGTGTTACACCCCTACTATCAAGGAGGGGGGAAACAGGGTCAAAGGTGGCCTGTAAATTATGTGAAGCAGAGTTGGCTTCAACTGGATGAGTGCCGACATGTTGCTCCTAATAAATAATTGGGTTTCTTTTGAAGGTTGGTTTGAGACTCATTATTTAATTAGGAAAATCATCGGAGCCCTGACACCTACTGCATGAACTGCACTGGTTACCAGTAGGTTTCCAAATGCAACTCAAGATGCTTCATGTGAAGCCCTTTAAGTCTCAGGGCTTTCCTAGGTAGTATCTATCCATCCTATAGGGAATGCTACTCAAGGGTCTACCAGAAGGTACAATGTGAGGGAGCCCAATGGTAAGCTTTCTACATAACAATTCCTTCCTTTGGAACAGTTTGCCTCCAGAAGCACAGATGGCCCACACCCATGGCCTTCCAGAAGACGCAGCTTTTCCAGAGACCCTCTGGGGATTAACTAAGCCCAATAGTGCCATATTCCATAAATTTAATCTTTGATGTTTAGCATTAATTTATTCAAACCATGAACTGGAACTGCTATTTCAATTAATTCTTAATCTGATTTTGTATTATGTTTTTATTAGGCAAGCTCTGTAAGCCACCTAGAGTCTGGTTGATTTTGGGCAACAGAAAAAAATTCACAAAATTCATAAAAGAGAGAAGGCATCCTGATTATCTCAACGATTTTTACTTTGCACATAAAACTTTTAAAAGTGAGGACAATTTAATGAGACTTAGTTGTAGGTAGAATTGATATGGTTATCCGATTGGCCTCCAAAAGAAACAACACCTTTTCTGAGGCGGCAATGGAACGCTGAAGGAGTTGGAAAGACAGATATCTCATTATAGAGGAATTCCCATCAAACATCTGGACTTTTAGTAAATATGGAAGAAATGGGATAATTATTGCTTTACACACCTATTATCCGGTTGCACCTTCCAGTTGGCTGCATGTTTGACACTAGTGAGAAAGAGGCTGCATATCAGTGCCTTTAACAATGAGAAGGATAATTTAGAAATAGATAGGTGATATCACTTCAGACTATAGATGATGAACACCCTCTGGAATGATTCCATAATTATTTTCCAGAGAGTCATCAACAACAGTACCTTATTGTTTTAATTTGAAGCAAAACAACTGAATGGACCATCCCATTCTACCACCAATCTAGAACTAGTTGAACATTAGCCCTATGGCATGGAAAGAATTGTAGCATCTTCCCAAAGAATTGAGGCAATGTTCAAAAGAATACTGGCATGGATCAGCCACAATGACATTACATGACATTACTTGCCTGAACATGAATACTGCTGGTATCAAGATGTTATTCCAGTTCCCAAAATCAGGAGAACTCTTATCTCCAAAACTGGATGATCTCAGCTTTTCTTTTCTAGTGTTCTCCTAGATGAATTGTCAATGTAGCTAATTTTCATACTTGTATGTTTAGAGGAAGTAATACTGGCAAGTAAAGCAGACATATCAGTCTTCTCTACATGACCTCCACTTTTTGGCAATCCCACCAGCAGCACTGGAAGTAAAAGCAGCTTCTATTCTGTGCCATGTTTACCCAGAGCATTTACATTCTGCCATTTTTCTCAAGGACAATTCCACAGCTCTTTGAAGTCAATGATGTTGAGAACTGTCACTGATCTAAATTCAGCTTCACTTGGCAAACTGAATCAACATCTCTGCTATTCTAATCTAATGCTTTCACACCTTATGCCAGTTGCTCTTGGGAGAAAAACCATCTCATTCTTTACAAAATTTACTTCCAATTAAATCTGCACAGAATCAAGTGGTCAATGCACTTCAATTCTGTATAACCAGAAGCCTGAATTTCTTCTCATTACTTTCCTAAGCTTAACTTCTTCTACCAGCAATCACTAAGACAGAAAGTATATGCATAGATACCCAAACACCCACACAATCCATTTTTAGCTGCTTTCTTAAGTTTAGGCATACATTTGCTAGAGCTTTGAGTTCACACAAAAGAGTAAAATAAGCTAAAATAGGAGTTTGTGATTTAGCCACTATTTCCAAATGTCATATGAATCGGTTCATCTGATTAAATCGCAGTATTATATTCTTGGATGAAGTGAGCTATGTGTATGCAGAGATTCTATCACACCAGGGTTTTCAAATTTGGCAACTTTAAGACTTGTGGACTTCAACTCCCAGAATTCCTCAGCCAGCCAGTTTGTAGATCCCTGATCTAGGTTTAGGATTAAGTGTGTTGCTCAATGCAACCAATAATTTAATATTGTTTAGTAATTCCTAGGGTCAAACTAAACACTAAATCTGATGAGTAAATACAGAGGGCAAAATCTGTCTTCCCATCTCTAACAGATCCCCAGACATAAATTTTTGTTAAAGCTAAGTCATGGGAGAATAGTAAATAGATATACTAAATCAAACATCAATTCATTGAAGTTTTTAACAGCACCAGAAATTATTTGATTCCCTTAACCAGGGGTGTCAAACTGGTGGCCCGCGGGCTAGATACATCACACACAGGCCACGCCCACCCCAGCTCCGCAAAGGCAAAAAACATCGTGATATGTCATGATAAATCACATGATATGATTGAGTTTGACACCTGTGCCTTAGACAGAAAATGAACTCTTTGCAGAAATGTTTGGTTCTGAAATGATCTTCATCTGAGTTGCATGTGGGTCTACAACACGATGGGTTAAATGCTGGACTAGAAACCAAGAGGCTATGAATTCTAATCCTTCCTTAGGCCTGGAAGTGGGTTAAGTGACTTTGAGCCAGTCATTCCCTCAGCCCAACGAACCTCATAAGATTGGGGATGTTGTGGGGAAGAACAGAGGGAAGGAGCTTTTTGTATGTCACCTTGAGTTGTAGAAATAACAGCAGGATGCAAATCAAATAAGTAAAGACTTAATAAATAGGTACAAAAAAAATACATCAAAGGCAAAACTGATATGCAAACAGTCTTTCTAAATACTGATTAAACGATCAGTATTTTCCTACTTAACGGAAATAAGTTACCTTGTAAGGATTAGAATTTATGGCCTGCAGACACAATGTGCATCAATTGCAGTGCACAGATGACATACCTACAGTTGGACAATGCCTCCCCAGAGCCTGGGAGCACAGATTCCATTGTCAATTCCTAGCAATGCATAACTAACACTGCATCAAGGACAAGGGTATATTCATGGCTATTCCTAGCATGTGTATATGATGCAGTCAGTTCCCCAGCAGTACCAAAAGTCTAAAAAGGAACAATGACAATATTCAGTTACACACAGCAAAAGCACAAAACCGCACTGTCAATGTTGTGAAGATACTGTGCATACAAAATGATTAGCTTCCCGTTCAGAGAGGGAAAAAAGCCACTTCTAGAGGTTTAACATAACTTTTGGGGCTAAGTAATCTGAGACTCTGGCAAACCAGTGCAAAGAATATCCACTACGAAATAATAAGACATCAGATCTGATCTAGCCATGTCTGCAGATATTGACAGGGGCTAGATACTGCTTGGGACAAGTGGGTGAGACAACACTGTGCACTGGACACAAATGTACTCTGGAGCAGCGGTCTCCAACCTTGGCGACTTGAAGCCTGGAGGACTTCAACTCCCAGAATTCCACCGCCAGCTTTGCTGGCTGGGGAAATTCTGGGAATTGAAGTTCTCCAGGCTTCAAGTCGCCAAGGTTGGAGACCCCTGCTCTGGAATGTAGGAACACACAACGACGTAAAAACAGCAGGGCTTCTCAAATCCAGCACATTCATGAACTGCTATCCAGTGAGAATGGCGATCCCAAAGTGAGCCCCAGAATGCACAGTTCCCTCAGACGCGCACGCTTACACGGTTTACGGCTAGCAAGGCAAAACTACTCTGCAATCCCCCCTCCCCGCCGTCTCTTGTACTTGCCCGTGCAACCAGCAGCGCAGTGCCCCAAGCGCAACACTCTGGAGAGAGAAAACCACGCAGTACGTGCGCAGGAATGCATACCGCGGATGGAGCAGTTCCCAAGGCTGCACAGTACAGGCTGTAGTATTTTCCTGGGGGAAAGAGGGCTCTCTTGCCTTGTAGCCCGACCGAGGCTTCCAAAGCGAAGCAGCGTTAAAAGGGCTTCTAATGTAAAAGCGTCGGGGAGGGGGGAAAACACACACACACACACACGCCACTCCGGGACCCTCCCCACCCTCAGCGCAGGCGAGGCGCAAAACCTACCGGCGGGGCCGGGGAGTTGTAGCCTGAGGCCAGCTTCGCCGCCTGCCTCTTGAGTTCGGCCAGCTTGGCTTGGCAACTTCTGCACCATTCCCCTTTCGCGGCTCCCTCGAAGTGGCCCAGCTCGCCCGCCGAGGCGGCTCCGGCTCCCTCCGGAGCTGGGCGACTGCCGCATCTGTCTTCGGGGACGGCCGGCTGGAGGGGTCTCTTGCGCTGAGGGAACTCGAGGGAGAGCGGCGTGATTTCGCGCCGAGAGCCACCTTCGGTTACCTGGAAGAGAGAAACGGAGCAGCAAAGATGAGGCGCTTTGGGACAATCTGAGGGGAGGACGAGGTAGAAAAGTCCCCACCCACCCCCACTCCGTGCAGCGCCCAGAGATCCCGAGATGAAGGCAGCCTCCAGCCCTTTCCCACTCACCCCCAGCACCGGCGGCATGTCAAATCCCAGTCTGGGCTCCAGAAAGAGACGATGGTCTACCGGACGCCAGCCAAGCAGATCCGGAGCTGGCAGTAACTATAATAGCGCCGGCAAAGAGAAGCCTCCCGGCTTTGATCTGTCCAGCGAGCCCATCGCGAACCGAGAAGCCCGCGGAAGGACGCAAGAAACTTCCAGCCACGCACTCCTGCTGCTTCTTGCACCGAGAAAAAGTCGTGGCGAAAGTCGATCCGCTCCGGCTCCAGCTGCTTACGTGATGCTGCTGCCTCCCATGTTGCAGAGCAGGAAAAAGTGTTAAGATTTGCAAAGTTAAAAAGAGAAGTCCCGGGCAGAGCCGTCGGGGAGGAGAGGGCGGGAGGGAGGGGAGGAAAACTTGCTCG
>JAOYMU010000001.1:132312304-132328600 GCA_025802295.1 Psammodynastes pulverulentus | reverse complement strand
AAGCTAAAATACAATGAAATCAATATTAAAATTTAAAATTTAAAAACCCAATCCTAAAAGCCCCATTAAAATTTAAATCCCTGCTCTAGTAGTTCTCAATTTTTCTGGGAAGAAACACTGACAGTAAAATGAGAAAGAAAATATATTATTCCTTCTATTACTTCCACTTTTGTTGTACTGAAAATTAAGCATGTTTTAGTCTATCCTCTTTAACAGGATGCTTTCTTTCAAACTACAACTTTCAGAAATGCCAGGTATTACATAATTACAAAGTATAAACGACTTGTTGTGGTTTAGTCAGGAATGCAATGGACATGCAATCCCTGGGATAATCTGTCAGTAAATGCTTTTTTAAACTCATGCTTTTATCCTCAATTACAGTGTTTCCTCATCTTTCTTCCAGTGATATTTTTTAAAAATTATTTTTAATGTTTACCATTGTCAATGCCACTTGCCTTCATATTACATACCCAAAATATTTAAACTTGAGCACATTATTTTTGCTTCTAGTAAAAGAGTCTGGTTTTACTTCATCAAATGTAGGATTGCTTCTTCTTTTTGAAGTTCAAAAAATGCTCAACAATATTCTCAAGTTTCATAGTTCAAAGACATCAATGTTTAATACATTCAACTTTTCTGATGATCTAGCTTTCACAATCATTGTTACAAACTGAGAAAACCATAGCCTTGTATACCTGTGCTTTTGGCGTGGTGTGTTTGAATTTTATTTCTTTATTTCAAGGTCACAGATTACAGCATTAGTCACCACTTATTTAGCATTTTGAAGATATGTTATGGTTCTTTGCTTTCAAAAATTTCTAACAATATAAACAATTTTATCTTAATGCTGCAACAGCATTTGTAGTGTAATCCTCTACATTGAGAATTTCTTTCAATTTTATCTCAGAAGTAATTATGAACTTGCTTAATTCTTGAATGTTTGATATTTTCTCAGATATCACAACCAAATGTACTTATAACTAGTATCAGTTGGTGAGAATTTGGGGTTAAATGAGATTAGATCATTTAATTATTGTTTTTTTTCTGAAATAGATATCAGTAAGCAACTATCCTTTGTAAAGAACCTATTTATATCTTTCTGTTTGGGTGCAACATACATGCTACCTCGATACCCATTGTTAATTGGGTCTGGGAGGTACAACAAGTACCAAAAACAATGACTACCAAACCAATTTTTCCCATAAGGAATAATGGAAATAAATTTAATGCATTCCTAAATAAAGACAATGCACATATTTAAGGCAATATGTAAAAAGATTGGGATGCATATCATTACTTTATATGAGAAAGAAATCTAAAAATTAATAAAGGCTTATATTAAATAAAATAAAGACTTCACTTTACCTGTACTGATGAGAGTGTGCAAAGGGCAAGAGCTATTGTGTGACTTTGGCCCTTTGTTTCAGCTGGAAAGGGCAGTGAGTCACAAGGCAACCAACAATGACAGGTTCTAGTTTGTGCATTAAGTGCCAAAGAAACAATGAGTCCTAGGGCAAAGTTTTGTCATCATAATGGGTAAAGCACCAAATCTGACAAGTTTCAAAGCAATCAAGTACTGAGGTACCACTGTATACCAAGCACAGATCAACAATTTGAAGCAGTTTATTAGGTTTCACAATTTTTTTTGTTTATATAATTTCCATAGCCACCCATCTCAGCAAGTAACTCTAAAATTGCTGAATACATTTATAGTTAAAAAAAATAATGCTCTCACAAACTCAAAATTTCTGGAGATAAATTGCATTGGAATGGGCTTTTATATATGTATGTATGTACATTTCTTATGTAAAGGCTTTAATTATTTAGAAAAAATATTTGGGCATTTACCCAATCCTCTCAAATGTATTTTAAAATGTCTGCGTAGGAGGTATAATGAATTTATAAAATAACTTTTCTTTATATTTTGCATGTAGATCTACTCATAATTCCATATTTCAGCAGGTTTGCACCTATTCATGAGAACTGGTTGTTAACTTTCTAAGCAGTTCAGAGAACTGGTTGTTGAGAGAAATCTTCTTTTGTTTTGTTTTTCACTTTATAGGGCTAATCTTGTAAGGAAGGAAACATTCTGGTGTTGTTTCTAGCCTAATCTTTATTGCCCTGCTTACAGAAATTGCCTCTTGGTTAACCCAAATAACAGCTAAAGGCTCTTGGCAGTATGCCCAGACTTACTGTAGCCTGAGCTCCACCCAGTCATATGATCACCCAGCCACACTACCCAGCTGGTCATTAGGGCAGAGAACCAATTGTTTAATTATTTGAATTCCACCACCGGTATAAATCCTAGCTGGACTGATTATGATAATGAAGATCCTTCTTAAAAGCTACAGGGGGAGGCCTCCAACTCAATAGTCATTAGATTCGGTGTTGACTAACAACTCCATCTGAACCTCGCATTCCACTTTTAGAGTAGAGTTTTTGAAATATAGCCTTTACAAAAATGCTCCATAGGAGTCCTCTTCTGAGTAAACTCATTTAAGATTAGATTCAAATTTATTTCTAAAATGACTTCTTTGTTCAGTCCAAATGTGTTTCATATTCCTGAAATATGGAAACCTGGAAAGTTTATAATGCATATATCAATATTTTCCACATTATTAACAGCCATTCTTCCAAGATAATAGAAATTCCAAAATGGATCCTTATCACCTTCTCAGGTGAATTTCAGATCATCTTGACCTTTGTCAGGTAAGATAGGAATTTACTGTACCTGAATTATGCATTCTTGTTTTTTTCATTTTTCCCCTGCCCCCTCTTTCCTCCCTCTTGCATTGCATCTAGAGTTTTAGTATTTAAGTAAAGCTTTTGTTTTTTGAAACTTGGAAAATATTAAGTAAGAGGCATGCAATCAAAGACATTCTACGAAGCAGCCAGTCATATGGTGTGATTCTTACAGTAAGCAGATTGTCTTCTTCTTCCCATGCATGGTTGTTTCTACATTCATTATGGACAATTAAGTAGCTGTCAGCAATGATAATATAGGAGTGCTCCTTCCAGCCAAACCCCAGACAAAATGCACATGTTTTTCTAAATTTTGTTGGGCTTGTTTTGGCCTGCTGCAGAGCTTGAGAAACACTGCTAGAGGGCCATCCTATGGTGACTCCCAGCAAAATTAAACTCATTATGCCACAGTTAATCTCACCTAACCTGTTTTTGATTTGAGACAGCAGAGTTGTAATACCTGTTCCAAGCAGCTTGTTCGACAGACTGATCCACCGGACTGGTTGGCATAGGTCAGCGTTGGTGCAATTGGTTTAATTTGTTTTCTGTAAGATTAGGCTGTAGTGTTGGATGTGCTGACACACTTAATTCTCAGTTTTCACTAAATAATTCATAAAATTATTTCACTTAATTCATTGAGTCATTTCACTTGATTTATTTCTAATGAGATTCATGCTATACAGTATAGTTCCTACGTAAGAGTTAGAAAGTGGGAGGTATATACGTTCAGCAATGAACCATATGAAAGTCCTATGAATTGTTTAGGCAAAATAACACAAAAAACATCTTTAAAAATGAAATATATAGTGGAAAGGTAGGGAATACCTTTCCAAATCATATCCACTAAAGCCAATACAAATATAATCACATGCAAAGTGTTTAAAGGGAAATACATTTATTTGTTGATTAAAAGTATAATATATTGAAAAAAGACATGAAGGAGAAAGTAACAAAGTGATGCAGAATAATAATCTCTTCTTTCATAGCAGCTTCTCAGTTAATAAAACATTCAAAATGCCATTTTAACAGTTGAAGTTTTCTGTTCCTGAATTTACAGAGCATTTCTAATCAGATCCCCAATCTACCTGATTCCATTGAATTTTATAAACTTTATAGTGGACATGTGACAACAGTTTTCCCCTTTAATTCATGCATGTACAATTTTCTCCCCCCCCCTTTTTTTTAAAAGAGTTTATTGTGCATAAAATTAAAAACAGTGACTGTTGTGAAGTGATTTTCACACAATTTGGTCCTTAGTGTGCGACAATGATATATACATTTCTTATATATATACATTATATGCATGTACAATTTTCCATGTCTTGATTTATTTAGAAAATGCATTAAAATACTCTTGACCATTAATTCCAACTACTTCCAATCAAGTGCCCTGAAAATGTGGTTAGACTATAATTCTCATCATCTCACCATTTTCTCAGTGATTGGAATTATAAGATTTGAAGTCCAACATATCTGAATAGCACAATACTAGGGAAGGTTAATTTATTTCTTTGCCTATTCCAGTCCTATGAATTATTAGCTAATAAAAGGTTATCATAACTAGGACAAAAAAAATATCCAGACAACCTCTAGACTCCCACAACTCTTTCCTGAATTCTAATGGTTGACTGGATATTTTCATCTGGTAGTCCTAATCAAGTGACTATTCCATTATATAGCACAACATTATATAATGATCCCACTCTTAGTTATGAGTTTTGAGGGCATAATAATACCTTACAAGAGCATTCACAGCAACTTCTTGATTCAAAAGTGTATTATCTTCAACTCAAATTCAATTGGTCAGGTTTTCTTCTAAGGGGTTCTGGGAAATAAAGCTACCAGTAGGTAGATGGCAGCAGTCCTAGAAATCCAGCCAGTGCTTCTTCTCAAACTGATTCCTGGATTTCCTAAGGGGGAAAAAGTACTAAAGAATCCATTTAGTGCAGGATGTGTATATTATATATTTGTGTTGTAAAAGTATGAACTAATCAATTTTCTGGGTTTGCACTATACATTGAACACAAACTAACCAAGTACATAGGGTTCAAAAGATATATTGAGTTACTAAAAAAAAACAACTAATCAGGATTAAGATTAACTAAATTAGCATATTATACAAATGTGTCTCTGACTTGTTTCATTGTATTGTGTCAAAATAGCCAAGATAGATCTCCCACTCTGATGAAAGCTGCAGCTCAAAATGCTCATGCCTTTTAATAAAATGTGTTGGACAGAAAAGGTTATACCAAATTCATTCTAAATTTTGGCTACCATAGAGAAACATGGCTTTCCACCCTTGACACATGTTTATTGTAACTTGAGAAAATGACTGATGAATAAATGAAACCCCTAGCACTCCTGCTCGGGCCAGCTCAACAGGAGGTACAACTAATAACTGATGTGACTAGCCAGAAGTTGTAAAAATGTCACCTCATGTTGAATGGGGAAAAAAAGGATTGGGTAACTCTTTTGTCTTTATGAAGTTTTGTCAAGAGATAAAGAAAATGTCACCACACCTTTGTACCCAGGTATGAAACTGGGAGCAGCAACAGAGTGGGAAAGTACAACCCAGTGCAACCTATTTTCTCTCCCGACTCACTTTTTAAGTATATACGTTAACAACCTGCAGTCAAAATCAAAAATATCACTTTTCTGGTTTTGAATGTGGAAATAAATACATTGCAATTCATCAAAATGATCCATTGTTCTAATTACAGAATCCTAAATATGACAAATTAATAGCAATATATTATATGTATGTGCTACCCAACTCTCAGAAACTCTTGAAATGTTGAAGATTCTTCGCATAACACTGACTTAAAGATGGCTTGTTCAACTCAATTTTTTGGGTTTGTACCACATAACTAACTACGTGGGCTGAGTTTTTTACACATTTCCCCATACCCCCCAAAACAAAGGGAAAATAACTTTCTCTATATTTATTATATTGTATACTTTATTCTTCTCTTTTGTGAAAGAGTGGGAGAATAGGCCAATTCACTTAAAGTTGTAATCTGAAGAATTCTCTTACCTGGGAGTATATCTTATCAAAATCCAAGAAAACAAGTTTTGAGTTGAGTTGAGTTCTCAGAGAGTAAACACTTGGATTCCAAATAATTTATTCTGCAGTGGCAATGCTCTGGAGTTAAGTAATTATATCATTTTAACAACACAATAAAAATTACTTAGGCACCTGTAAAAGTAGATCTCCAAAGTGAATGCCTGATGTTTCTGATGTCTCTGAATATTTATTCCACTTTATTCTACAATAAATAGTGGAAGTGACACCAGAAGCTGTCAGCCTTAGATTTCTACCTTCAGCGTCAGAATCTACAAAAAAAAAATCATTCTTCAAAGTCAGCCCACTGATCTGGGATTTTCTTTTTACTATTATCCTTATCTTGACTTGAATAGCTAATTTGCTGGCACACTGAAAAGGTACTGGTGATCTCATTCTATTGCCAGAGCTTGATAACCTGGCTTTTCATATAGTGAAAATTGTTTTATTTTTGATTTAGAATAACAAAGAGCTGTCAGTAACATGAAACCATGTTTACACATGAAATAAATGATCCCATCTATTCCTTCTATTGGACTTCTCTGACCATCATGACAGCAATTTATAATGATTACGTTTATTTCCCTGCAGTTATTTTTCTAGCACTGCTTAGGGAACAAAGTGCTTTCATTCGCCTGTCCTATTATTTTTGCTTTCTCTTTGCTCTTCAAAACTTGCAGTCATCCTGGGAACTATAAGTTTGCTTTATAAAAAAGTAGAATTTGACATTCTTTGTTTTAAAATGTTCTTTTTGTTTGTTCGCCCCTTTGATTCAACATTTTTAAGAGAAGTTGTTCTGAGATTATTTCTCTCCTTTTTTCTTCCTGACTCATTCAGACTTTCATTGACTTATTTTCAGGATTTGCTGGGCTCCCTGCAGATGAACCTAGACGGGCCCTTTCACAAAGTGGCTTTAAACCTTCTCCCCACCCCTTGCAAAAGATTGACTCTTCCTCCAGTGACAGCAGCTCAGGTCCGGATTGAGTTCGTCGGTTTTCTCTCACGATTTATTCCCCTTCCCCTAAATCCACAGGGTCATTTCCTTTCAATCCCACGACGCACAGGCCGTCCGGATCAAGTGGTCCTAAACATTTCACAATTATGCTACAGAACTGTTGAACTGTTAAGAACCACTGCACCCAGCAGGCTGAGAGAGCTTGGAGTTGGAAGGACAGGGCTAGCTGGGCTGGGCTGAAGAAAGGGGGAGCGACCTCCCGCCCGCTCCCCAGCTCCCCAGCTCCGCCGCCAAACAAAAAATTCTCTCACACAACCACGGTTCAAGTTTCTGCGCCTCCACGACCTGCTAAGCCAGACGAAAAAGAAAGGAGGGGGGGAGGAAAGCAAACAGGGAAAAAGAAAAGGCGGAGGCATAAAGACACCACAGACAAGCCTGCCTTGGACCTAGCTCCTCTCGCAGGCAGCGCCACTTACAAAGTGCCAAGAAGATCCGGGCGAGAGGCACGCGCGCGCCCTGCCCCTCCGTGCCATTCCCGCGCCAAGGACCGGCCAAGGCGGAGGCGGCGGCAGCAGCGGGAGGTGTGGGGGGGGGATGCCGGTTGCGAGCCCGCCGGAGCTTCTTTAAAGGATCCTGCCGGAGCGTCGAAAGTCGAGGCTGGGCTGCCCTGTCAGGCAGGGAGAGGTGGGCGCGCGCCCAGCCGGTTCCTCTCGCTCTCTCCTCGCCGTCCCGAGCTGAGCTCGAGGTGCCTCGACCTGCTCTTCCTCTTATATACCCGCCCGACTCCTTCGCCGTCGCCTGCAGGGGCAAGCAAGAATGCGGCCCGCGCCCCTGCCGCGACCAGTTTTTCCAGGCGGCCTTTGCAACGACAGCAAGCGGGGTGGGGGTGGCGGGGAGGTGTGGAAGGGTGCTGACGGTGTGTGTGTGTGTATGTGCGCGCGCGTGTGGTTTTTTTCCTTCTCCTTTTCCCCACAGCGCTCATCTGGATCGGTGTAAACGTAAGCAGGGAGCGGGCCGGAGGCAAACCTGTTCTGTGGCGCGTTTGGGCGCCTCCTGCCCTCACCCAGGTGCGCTCCGAACAACCTCGCCATTGGGAAAGGAGCAACAGCGACAAGAACAAACAAAAAACACACACAAAACCGCTCAACAGGTTGGGTCGAGGCCGCCTTAATTCATAGGGGAAGCAGAGAAAGGCAGAGGAGAACGGCGAGTTTCTCAGGAAAAGCCAGGCTCCTCCGCCTTGGCTGTCTCGCACGCGCCAATGCGCCCTTTACCGGCTTGCCGGAGAGTGAGAATCCCTTTTCCAAGTCCGCGGAGGAGCGTTGGGCTGGGGTGACAACGCGGTAACCAAGACGCTCAAACCAGGCAGGGGGCTTAGAGGCATGCCTCTCTTTGGGCGGGAGTGGGGGGAGAACTTAATGAGAAGGGCAGTTCTTTATATGATAACTGAAGGCCATGGAAAAAAAATTATAGAAATGATATCTGCAATTTACTCAATGCAAATGGCTAATGTGTTGATTAATGGGGATAAAACTGAGGCATTTAATATAACAAAGGGGGTAAGATAGAGGGTAAGACAGGGGATAAGACAATTCCATGAGGACTGGCTAGTTGATAAAGCATTGCAGTTTGGTGGCATGAGGTGTAGTGACCTGGGAAAGGGCCTGCCTGCCTCAATCCAAGTCCCACCAGTAAGTAGAAAAGTAACAGTCGAGAATCACTTATGAACGTGGCTTGCACAGTTTTTTCCAGCAGATGCTTCTCCATCCTAATATAAGAAAATCTTCACCCCACCACCACCTTGTCTCCACTAGTGTGCAATGATATACACTGAATGGAGCCTTCTTGATAGGTCCACTGTTAAGTTTTCTTCACAAATGAGCAGTTGACATGGATAATAAAACACAGACCTTTTGGAAATGAGTTAGCTAATCAGGCCAAAGTTAGCCACCTTTCTGAATCCTTTCTTCTTATTGTCAATATGATAGATAGGTGAAATTTGTGGCATAAAGCTGATTGTGAACCTTGCATTCACCGAATCCTCTTTTCTGACTTTACATGGTTACAAAAGGACAGGTGGCAGCCCTCAAGATGTTGGAAGCAAAGTTAGCAGTTCTGTAGTGTACAAAAAATCCATAACTCACCCCCTTGAATCCATACATGTATATAAAAGCCAGCATGATATCCAGGTAGTTAAATAGGGAGAGACCAGAATAAATTGGCACTTGACCATGGAAATTATTGGGTAACTTCAGGCAAGTCACTGTCTTTTGAAAAATGATGGCAAGGGCATTCACATGAACACAGAGTGATGACATGGGCTAGATTTTCATAACATACAAGGTTAAAGGTGTTGATTGGTTTGCAGTTCAGTATGATACAGCTAGCATGAGCCACTCAAGCAGTCTTTCCATTAGTTTCACTGAGCCAGAGAAGGCTGAGAGCATTTCAAGTCATGCAGGCCTTTCAACTCTTCTGGAAGTGACTCAGCGGGTGGAACCAGCATTAAGAGTCATTCAGCCCTTCCTGGGTTCAAAATGTGGCTGGTGTAAAAAAAAAGAAAGAAAAAAAATCCGAGTTGTCAATCTGGGTCATCCTATAAGCATTAACCTCCCGCTCAGCCGACACTCAAATAATAACATGCTCTTGCAGAAAATAATACATTCAGCAGCTGAACACGAATTGCCTTCAACATGAACCAGGATTCTAAGGCAGAGTCCCATTCTATTAGGAGCACAAAGATTTTCTCACATGGACAATTGTACTGAATGCAGGAAAAGCAGGCTGACATAACCTAAGTGTGATCAGTAGAGGGCTGATTAGCACACTGGATTTGAGAATGTTCCAATGTGGTAAATTAAACTTCTCTCCATTTCCACATCTTTCTTAGTTCATCCTACATGCAAACTTTATAAAACATTAACATGCATTTTTAAACATTTTATGGTTCCTCTTCTTGACACTGAAACTGTTTTGGAGTAATTACCATAACTACAGATATAATGATCCAACACATAGCATGACAATGGAAACAACAATAGGAAATTCCCTATAGGGCAACAGGATCAAACTATGAGTAATGGCTTTTGCAGAAGCTTTTGGTAATCCCATAGGCATGTCTTGTATAATTGATCTGTGTTTCCTGAATACAGAGACTACTACCTTGATTTGTTTTTGTGTTCACTTCTGTTAGCTTTGCACTTGCCTGAAACTGGCACTATCCAGAGAACTTAAAACCAAAGAAAGGCAGAAGATGTGGATTGCTATGAAAAGACAAAAAAAATCAAGTATTGTAATCTGTTACTATCATAGAAAAGGGCCTTCAGGAGATTTTTTTGGACTCACCCACCAAACTAACTAACTACCCTTGATTATAATGCCCCTAGAAGTTAGAATGAGGATAGGGAATCATGTGGTGTTTTACTTTAGGCAGAAAAATTGGCATTTACACGAACCACAAAATTATGAGTAAACAATTGAGGGAAAGAGATAGTTGTGTTATATAGCACTGCCTGTTTTGCAGATAAAAGTTTGTTCCTGGTACCTCTAAAAAGCACAGCTGGGGAAGATGCACAGATAAGTTAGGTAAAAGTAAATAAAGTGGAGATGGCAGAGAGCCTCTAACCGGGCTAGAGGAGTTAATATGGCTGTGTTCCAAATTGGGCAAAGTCTAAATCCAGGACAGGGAGCAAACAGATTTCATTCACCTGAGACAGGATGGGATGGTGCTTACTCACCTTATCTCCGTTCAAAACTTTCTATGAGTTTCTGGCCTGGATTTGCCATTCTGCTGAAGTTTTGATACAGCTGGCACATTTAAAATGGGAAGTATAAAATGAACTTTTTAAAAAAAGAATGTTACGTGCATAAAATGTCTTGATGGAGAAGTGAGGTGAACGATGGAGGGAGAACGTTCAATTGTGGGAGAATATTAAATTTAGCAATCAATTCATCTGTCCTGGACTCAAAATGGTTCTTGTAATCTGACCATTGTGAGCACATGCCAAGAAAGCCCTGTGGATGAGTGGGGACATTATGGGGTCAGTGTTACTCAAGCACTGTAGGGCAGTCAAGGAAAAGATTTGAGATGGGAAGAATGGTGGCAAGTTTCAATCAAAGGCAAGCACAAAATACTACTTGGAGTTTTGCAAAGTCCAACAAAGCCTGAGCCGATGGTTGCTAGGATAGGACGGGACGGGACGGGACAGGACAGGACGGAACAGGGCAGGGCAGGGCAGGGAGCGACAGAACAGGACAGGATAGGATAGGATAGATGCTTATAAGATATTATGCCAGCTCAGATTAACAATTCTGACTTGGTTTGGAGGGCAAGGAGTCACTGTGTCTTAAAAGGATAAATGGGAAAGTATTAAGTTGTGTATTTCATAATAGACTGCCATTCCATTCTCATTTGATAAGTTCCCCCTTTCTACACATGGTTTAAATAAGTCCAGCACAATCATATATTAAAGGTAGCTTATGTCACCTCAGGATGAGCCTGTCTGCATAGAGTATTTTCTAGAAAAATTGTGGATAGTTGTTCCTAATTAGACTAGAATCTTCATTAAATGAACCGCAGTGGCATTGATAGAAATGCTGCTCAGTAGGCACACAATGACAAGAACATCATTTGTATTTTGATTGCAAAATGACCTTTGAATACCAGACATTGCAGTTGTACAGTTTGGTTGTTACAGTGTATGTTGGAATTTTTTTTAAATACAATTTTGTCTGCAAATGTGCACAGGATTGAATGGACTTCCCTTCTATATGGCACACCTGATCCAGATTTAAAACATGAAATTAATAATTTCCCTATTCTCAATTTCTGGAAAGCAGAGATCAACCTTTTTGTCTTCTTTTGTTAATTCCATTCTAGCTGAGCTCTCTAGTTAATTTGACAGTCCCAAAACATCAGTGGACACAATCTTAATCTTGTCCAGTTAGTTTCCCTCCATTCCATTTAGTGGTATAGAGGACTGAGCTTGAAGACTGGGCTATTTATGTAAGCAGGAACGTATTTCTAATGCTTTGGTGCACAAATGAAACTGATAGTATTTCAGATTGGAAATACCTTATTCTCAGTAATACATGGAAGCGTTGTAAGTATACTCAGAAAAAAGATACGTTTCTAATGGGAAAGGGGTTCAGGAGGACCGGTTAGAGCATGTACTGTGAATCCCAAGAGTGTGCAATCCCAAGAGTAGGCAATTCCTACTGTGAAAAGGTATTATTCTCATTCAGAGAATAATAATCAACTGTTGCTTTTAATTATATACCAGCATCATGGTAGATGTAGAAGTTGTTGCCCTGTCCCTTTAAGGATTGCCATAAAGGCATTATAGTGGGAAGAGTCTTATATACCAAAGATACCATTGGAGTCCCAATAGGTCCTATAAAGGTGATAATTCAGGCCTGGAAATTCTTAATCTTATTACTTTGCCTGCCCTAGTCTGAGAATACTTCTTCATTCAAGGCACCCTCTACCAATAAAAGCGCAGATGGTAATGAAATTTACTACTTCTGGATTTTCTATAGCCTATTATCATTTTTTTTTTAATTCCCTCATGTTCAATCCTCAGAGATTGCCTGGACAAGTCCATATTACCCATACTTTTAATCAACAGTTGCTTTTGACAATATATTATTGTGGCTGACCATTGGTGCTGCCAGCAACTATTTTGTGATCATAAATCCCTACTGGCTCCAACAATAACCTTGAAGTGGAATGGCAATAGAACATAAAATAAATCCTTTGTAAAGTAGTGTGAAACTACTTTTAGTTTCCCATCTACTCCGACCAGATGGGAAAGAGTAGGTTTAAATTAAAGAAAGTATGTTTTGGTCATCGATCAGGAAAAATATCTGTCTTGGATTTATAGCTTTGGACAGTATATAGAGTCTCTCTCTCTCCTCTCTTCCCTTTTCAAATTCTTTACAGACATTACTTTGCCACACAGAATTTGTTGTGTCTAGTATCCTAAGTTTTACATATATCAAAAGACAAAAGAAAAATACTGTTTGGGGATCCTCTGGTCTGCAAATTTTAACTTAATCCAGAGGTGTGTGTGTGTGTGTGCGTTTGTGCATGTGTAGAATGAACAGTATGTTTGCAAGGGGAGTTGTGCAGAATTATCATTCCAGGGCCTTTGGTTTTGCCTATTGGCTACAGCAGCCTCCTCTTTATAATGTAAACTGGATGCTAACCATCCCCAAGCCAATGGCTAAGTAACCATTCATCATAGCCCCTTGACCTCCTATGACTCATCCTTAAAATTTTACTATAGCTCTTTGAACTGATGTCCTTTTAAAATAATTGCCCCAATATTTAGCCTTCAGCTTAGAAAGATGTGTTGATACACCCCAAGATAATGTAGTAATGATAGCATTACTTGCTGGTAACTCTTTTAGCCATTAGACAGATCTGAATTATGGGAGCACATGGAGGATGCTCCACCAAAGGGTAACTTATCCAATTATAAAATGCCAGGATCTCTGTTCCAGTCACAAAACACTCTTTCTCCAAAAGGCAAGCAAGCAAGGTCACAGCCCAATCCACACTATTTCCCTTGGGATGTTTTCTTTTCTGTCCTACTGTATATTTGGCTGTTTTCTGAGGTGGGCAAATTTCCTTTTAAAACACTAGACTGGAGCCATCCAAGTTTTATTATTATTATTTTCTAAAGATGCATAAGAGACCTAGAGGCATATTGTACTTGTAAATAAAGTTCATGCTAGAAGTTGGCACTTTGTTTGCAACATGGACGGATTCCACCTAATTTTATTTTTTAATTAAAATAATCTATTTGAAAAGTCAGATGGGGATGGCAGAGGATTTGTTGGTGAGGCATTGACTGTCATGGGCACCAGGTGTCCTATCTCTGAATTAGGAAATACAGAGATCTCTTCTTGATCTCCAAGGTCCTTTTTGGTCCTGTGAGTCTATGATTCTATCAAGACAGGTGTTTTTTTTTCAGTTTAGTAAATAAATTCTACATCTGGTGCTATTATTAGTTATACAGCAGCCAATTAGAGTGTCTGAATAAGGGAAATAATGGATTTGACCAAGATTCTTCATGCTAGAATCCCAGTCTGAGTTCCTTACTTGCTAACCTTTGATATGTTGATAACCCCATGTTAGCTGATAAAACATCTGGAGAGTGTCAAGTAAACAAAAGTGGAATAATAATTCATGAAACACATATTAAGGAGAAATACAGGTGAGACACTATCTTATGCAAGCAAAATTATGCACACATGTACAGTAATTGAGACTGCACCCATATCTTTTTTACTTTGTGATTTTCAATTATAAATTGTCACGGGCCTGGACAGTTTAAATTGTGTTTTCAAAGACACCCTCTTGTTTGACTTTCTTTTGAAATTATCTTACGATTTGTATACTTTGCTACACAAAGTATATTATGTGTGTGTATGTATGTATGTGTGTGTGTGTATGTATGTATGTATGTATATATATATACATGCACATACACATACACAAATAATTCAGAACAGCAAGCATATCCAACATATCTTCCTCTTCTCTTCATAATAACAAACCTGTGAGGGGGTTGGGCTAAAAGTGAGTTGCCCAAGATCAACCAATTGGCTTTCATAGCAAAGACAAGAATTTGAATTTATGGTCTGCTGCTCCCTAGCCTGGTGCCTTAACCACCAGACTAGACCAAATTGGCCTTTACCATACTTGCTAGAGTAAGACTCCAGAATTAATGGATGTTGAAAATGTAGCAGATCAGGTGTTGGGGGATTTGGTAGTAAAGTTATCAAAGACTTGATATCAAGGCTGAATTTGGTTTGTATGGTTTGGAGTTCAAACTATAAGTTGTAATGCATGTTCAATAAAAGAGAATATACCGTATGTAGTTCAGGTTTGCACAGGCTTGAATAAGATGTTTGGAGCAAACCCTACACTAAAATAGCACTAATCATGTTACCTAATCAGGGAATGAAATGTCTGCAAGCAAATAACCAAGCTCAAAGAGCAAGGAGGACTCTGATGTATGTTCAAACAAAAACATGGGAAAAGCCAAGCCTTATTCAGGATAAAACAAGTCTGTGAAATAAAATTCAGGATTATCAAGTCTATGAGATTCTTACATATGAGCAAATTTCTCTGTGAAACCATGTAATCAATCCAGATTACAGCAGGGCTTTAGTTAACTGTTTTTTTGTTATCAGGATCCTTGCAGCATCATTTTACTATTTAGATGAGGGGCAGGGAGGCAAACTCTAAAGAAAATTTCAAAACCTGCCTTTGTTGATAAGACGCAAGGAAAAAACATGTCTGAGTGTATCCTCTTTGTTGAAAGTATACAGAGAGTTATTGTTAGTAATTATGCACCATTATTGTTTTTAATTATGCACCATTAGCATCCTCCTCAGCTGTCTATATGTCCCAATCTTCAAATGCCCAGTGAAAAAGTTTCTTTGTTGATATCTTTAATTTGCATTGAGTGATCTTGTGAGAAGCCATCAAAATTGCAAAGCATTCAGCAGATTGTTCTTCAATGGAAAACAAGAGATTCAGATGAGAATGTTGCATGAAATCAACCGTGTGAAAAGCCACTGCTCCAGGCAGCTATGGTTGCTTGTGAGTAAAATGCCATATTGTCTCACACAACACACACACAAAATCACTTCATGCTGAACAAATAATTTCCAAATATTTTATTAAAAACCATAGCAGTACGTCATGACATTTTAAAGGTTATAAAGCATATAGTTCTACTGTATTTGGCATGCAAGTACTTAACAGGCAGAGACATTAGAAATAGGAACACACAATGCCTACTTGAGAAACATGAGAAATCTTATCAAAATTTTATTAAGTTGCTTTCAAATTCATATAGTTATACCCCCATATCAGATTCTCTAGAAGGCTGATTAATTTTCACTTCACTACTTATAGAAACTTGCAAATTTACTTAATACACTGATATTCTTTGATTTCTGAAATTATCTAGGTTTCCCCTCATCTCCTACAGTAGGAATCTCTAAATTCATGCTAAGATGTGCTTTACATGTATCAACTGAACATGCCACAAAACACCACAGAATCTCCACACCGTACAGTACGAGATTTCTTGTGCTACATTCCAGACAGACAGATCTTTTTTCAAGATGGGCCATTTCATTGCCAACCAGTTTTTCAAATTTTCTTTCAATGTTTCAGGGGTAGTGAGGATGTTCTCGTTTGTTACTCACTTGGGATCTGCATGAAGTTAAGATTCCCCTCCCCCTTTTTTTCTCTTTGTTAAAACCTCTGAGTTTTTTCAGACTTGCTTATATCTTTCCCCATTATTTCTCAGTGATCTTCACAAAGGTTCCAGTCCTCTTGGCATCCATCTTCAGTTCACATACCCAAAAAAGTTATTTGTTGGGAAATCTACTATTCAGTTTCTAATGCAATGGCCAACACCTGATCACGTTGTTTCTTACAATAGCAATAGCACTTTAGATTTATATACCGCTTTACAGTGCTTTTTACAGCCCTCTCTAAGCGGTTCACAGAATC
>JAOYMU010000001.1:132277076-132287701 GCA_025802295.1 Psammodynastes pulverulentus | reverse complement strand
CGACGGGGGGTGCGGCTCTCCGACCCCCGCAGTTTCAAACTGCGGCTCTTTGTGGCGAACGTGTTCGCCACCCCTGAACTAGAAGATCTCCAAGGTTCCGTTCCTCTCCATTCCTCTCCTCTTCAAATAGTGCACATAAATAGGGGTGTGCCCTCAATTACATGATCATGACTGACATCTTGGTGTTTCTGACCTTTCCCTGCAGATACCCTGCTTTTTGTCTGTTCTGACAAAAGCAACAAGCACTTATAGATACTAATGCACTGAACAATATATTAACATGGCCTGAATTCACATATGATAAGAACTCTTAACCAATCACATTTAGCATGTTATACTCGATGAAGTTTTTCATACAAGTATAGTCAAATATTGTATAGGCACTAGTTGGGGCTAGTCCTGTATATATATTCAAGAGAAATAGCCACACTTTAACTGATTGTAATCTTACATACTTGCCAGGTTATTCCACCTCCCTCACATTTATAGACAAACTGAACTATATGGAAAAACATCATATGAGATAGAATCCACTGATCAACATTTTCTGTATTTAGAATCAAGATATTGCAATAGAGTTTGGACTGGACAAATATGTCACCCTTAACATAAACAGGAGAAAAATAGTGAAAACGGAATGAATATTGATGCCCTTTGGAATAACATCAAAAGTATGGATGAGGAAAATCACTACAAATACCTGGTCACGCTTCAAACTGACAACATCAAGCATAAAGACAAAAAGGAGGTTAGAAATGAATACATCATGAGAGTGAAGAGATCTTAGTACAAACTCAGTGGAGGAAATTCCATCAAGGCAATTACTACCTTGGCAATTCCAATCATTAGACAGCTAGAACAGTGGAGTGGACTCAAGCAAAACTAAAAGTTCTGGATAGGGAGACCACAAAATCATGTCCTTCATCCACGTAGCAACATTGACAGACTCTACTTACTAAGAAAAATAGGTGACCATGGAATGTTGCAAATATACAAATAAAAGGGCATTAGAAGAATATCTGCAGGACTTTTCAGTTCTTCAGTCTTAAAGTCACCATTGGCATTGACAAAAGCAACGTAAGTTGATTACAAAAGTCCCTCATTTTCAATTTGGCCTACAAGAAAGACCAAATGAACTGAAAAGATATGAGAAGGCAAAATATTACATAGCCAATAATAAGCAAAGCAGATAACAATATCTTGCAATAGTTAAGAGAAAAAAAGTTGAAGAAACAGATAATTGGGCTAATTTTGGGCAGTATAAAACCAAACCTTAAGAACAAATGCATAAATGCAGAATCCAACTCTGCATAAAAGCTGAAAAAATAGTGGGCCACCTAGTTTGCTGCTATAAGATCAAACAAATTTACTACAAACAACAGCATGAGGAAGTAACAACAATGGTGCATTGGAACATCTGCAAGAAATATCTTTTTTCTGCAAGCTGATGGGACTACAACCTAGGAAAAGAAATAGAAAATGAAGAAGCTACAGAGCTGTGTAATTTTAGAATTCAGTCAAATAAGCATCTGCTACATAACACTCCAGAGTGAACAATTATTGATAACAAAGAAAAAAATATGTCTGGATAGTGGATGTTGCAATACCTGGAGAGAGCAGGAGAGAAGAGAAAGAAATGGAGAAAATGACAAAATACAAAGATCTGCAAACAGAAGTAGACTAACTGGCAAAAGAAAAGAATGATAGTACCAAAGAAAGGTACAATTCCAAAGCAACGGGAGCACAAAATGAACACCATCAGCATTGACACCATCACCATCAATTGCAGAAGGCAGCTTTATTTGGAACAGCTTACTTCCTGCAGTGATACCTTTAACACCATCAAACTATAGCAGGTCCTTGGGAAAAACTTGATAGGAAGATAAAAGTGCTAAATCCAGTCTGAACATCTGACTGACTGTGCAATGAACCATAATAAATAAAAGCCTTCATAGAGAAATGAAACAATTATTTGGTTAGAAAAGCAATCTAAGCAAACAAAATGTCTCAATAAAATTTTATTTATGCAGTTATCATTTTTCTGATTGTTGAATGCAGTCCCAAAGCACTTTGCTGTCTTCTGTGACTAACCTGTTAAACTGGATTTTCACATGCAGAAGAGGCTAAGTGGGTTAATCTATTTCCTAAAGAATATAAAGTTTTTAAAGCCACTCCTCTTAATAATCTTGACAACTAAACAAGACTTTACAAAGAAGATTCCAAGCCTCTCATTCTTGGGAATTAATGCAACATTAATTGGCTTTATAGAATTGCTGTTTGGAAAGCACAAAATAGAACTAGTCTTATATTCAACAATTTTATGTCACTCCTGTGCCTCAGTACTTTTGAAAGTTAACAGTAGCTTACTAGCTTTTCTCCAAGTTCTTTTTCTTATCTTCAGCAACTTGATTCATCTAAGCCAGAGATGGCAGAAGGTAACTGGAATCATATATCATTTTGCAATAGCTCAGACCAAGAACTTTTTCCTGGGTATAATAGAAGGTAAAAATGAAGTTTAAAGGAGTTCTCTTCTTTGGCAGCCCAAATATAAGTTAATTACTTCTAAATATCCTTTTTAAGTAGTTTCCTTTGGTTAAATTAGTTCTGCTTTCCAATGAATTTGTTGCTTTTGAATACAACTTTGTGTAGCCATAGAAACCAATTTTAGAAGTAATCCTTCCAGATAATGGGCCACAACAGAGTTCCCCTGGTAAAACATGGGCAGATTTTGGAAATGGCTAGATTAAGAAGTAAAATGTGTTTCTGTGAGCCAAAGATCAGCTGAAGAACACTTGGAAGTTTTTCTGTATTTCAAATTCCCTCAGCTCTGAAATCAAGGAAATAAGTGGAAGAACTTCTAAAGATCTCCTTTTCTGCTGGGTTGATCAATCTTCTGTGCAACCAATCAACTCACAGCATTAACTTAACTGTAACTCACGTGCAAAACGTGTTTGTCCTTGGCATTTTGATTATCAATATCACATGTGGCAAGCTTAAGAAAGGCTGATATATGATACCTAATAACAAGGAAGGCAAAACAATTAGACCAATGAGCACTTCAGGAATTTTGACAGCACTCTTTTGCAGATAGAAAAGTAACCTTTCAAAATTAGTTTTGTTTACAAGATGTGTATTGGCAATGCACTGTAAGGTTTGTCTAAGTGGGCAATGATCTGGTATAAGAGGAGCAAGGAAACAGTGAGGAACACTGCCTATTCTGATGCTAATGAATAAGATTCAGCCATGAAGTAGATATTGGAGATTTGCAACCTGAAGGTGGATGCTACTTTCATTTTTGTCTCAAGCAGCAAAAAGTCTGGAATAAAAGCCGTACATATATTAATGCAGTGGTTTTCAAATTTGACAACTTGTAAATATATGGACTTCAACTTCCAGCATTCCCCACCAGCCCTCCAACTCTTAAATGTGAAAATTTAATACGACTCTCTCAGTGGCTTTGTCATCAATATTCTACAATATTCTTTCATGAACAGTTGCCTGATATAATGTAATCATTCAGAACCAGACATATGGTATGGTGATGTCATTACTCTAACTCAGAGTGTAAGTTTCGCTTTCTGTTATTACTATGAATGGATAATACATCTTCAGTCAGATTTTGCTAATGATATATCTTAACGTAATTGTTAGTGAAGACAGTACTTTTGATCTGCCTCCTATGAATCAACAAATACAAACACTGTTAGTTACCAAATGTACAGTTCTTGAATGGAGAGAAATCAGTTGGAGATATATATTTGTATAGTTCAGAGTCATACTTGCCTGCAGAGTTCTGTCCCAACATTCACAAGTTCTTGGCTGGAAAGGTGAGCTCCAGTTTTACGGAGTAATTCAATTACTTTGTGATTCCTTTAGAAAAGAGGGGAAAGAGAAAGTTTTATTCTTCATCCTATTTGTGCTTTAATAAGAGCGTCTACTTCAATAAGTTGCTAAACAGGATCAGAGAATAATTTCCCACACTGAATTTCCTTCACAATGGGACCCTGCAAATCACATCTATAGTAAAGAATATAACAGAAGGAAAAAAATGAAAATTGTGCTGGGATTCTTAGATTTCTGAAGGTCATGGTGACTAACGGCTGTTTCCCAAATCACCTGGGCCAGGATATCAGGTGAGCACTCTTGTGTTGTGATTTTGATGGTTGGGATATATTGTTTATCTTGAGAATTATGGATCACCGCTTATAACCATTGCTTTAATCTTTGTATGCTGCCCTGAATCAGTTATGACATAAGTAGCCATATCAATCTATATAAATAAAATAAGAATTCTGGGAGTTTCAGTTCCATACCATTAGGAAGCTAATTTACATCTATGCCCCTCCATATTAAATCATTACAACCCAACTGAGAATTTTCAAATCAAAATATCCAAGTTTCAATCATCATTAACCTAAAAACAGCACCAAAATTGTTCACATAGAGATACATGACCAGTGCAAGCCCAAAACACTTTGCTGAAAGATCAGGTAGTATTTAATACCATATTTCCATATATCATCGAGAACAATCCTTCAAAAGATTTCATAGACCAAATAGGGAATCAAGTTCTGTTTTGTTGCATCACCCAGACTTTAGTAGTTTTGCACTCAGAAGTGGTATTCAGCAGGTATTACCACTTGGTATTCAGCAGGTAATACCAAGTGGTATTGACCAGTTTTGGAGAACCAGTAGCAGAAATTTTGAGTAGTTCAGGGAACCGGCAAATACCATCTCTGACTGGCCCCGCCTGCATCTATTCTCTGCCTCCCGAGTCCCAGCTGATCAGCTGGGTCTTCTTTTGTTGCCTTGCACAGGAGAACGGAGTTGGAGAGCAGGTTAGAGGAGTGGGGAGGGAATGGAGATTTTACAGTATCCTTCCCCTGCCACACCCATCAAGCCATGCCATGCCCACAAAGCCACACTCACAGAACCAGTAGTAAAAAAAATTGAATCCCACCACTGTTTGCACCCTTTATTCCCCTGGCTACTTCTGTTGTACACTATAGGCAGCTTCATTTTTGCCTTCACAGTCTGTCTTATTATACACACTGCCATTGTACTGTACCTTGTTCTCAATTATTTTTTACAGCCTCCCCTTCGGGGCTCTGCAATGCTTTGAATGCAATTCCCAAATTGCATGTACAATCATAGCACCTGTCTGCAAAGTAACCACATTTTTTCCCATGATCCTGTGACAGTTGTAGAGATCAGCATATGATCCCAGAGGAACATTGTGGATATTTTCAAGGTTTGCAAACAGATGCTACATTCCCACTCTTGCAAGTTGCAAAATCTTTTTTGGTAGTCAGTCCAAAGCGATGAATAGTTTTAAGTCACCTCAGATGTTTGAAAAAAATCACAAGTGTTAAATTAGCCCATACAATTGATCAGTAATATGGCGGAAGAAGCTAGATAAATTAGGAAGCTGGAGGATGAGAAAATATAGCAGACAGCCAACATTAATACATTTGATATTTGTATGGAAATGTTACCACAATTCAGAGTCTATTTCCGTACTTATGAATAGGACTATTTCAAATCAGTTCTTCCTTAGAAACTGCTGGAACAAAGTCATTGCTGCCTGCTTAGACTGCCGGTTGTTTTCCAATGGCTCATGGGCCAAAGTATTTCAGTACAAACCCTATTTTGATTTGAGGAGCACACTTCCAGCTTTTGAACTTTTTAGTCAACATTAACAAAACTAAAAATAATAAATCACAAATAAAAATAAAGCATCCATTCCCTCCCCAATTAGGCATCACTGAATATTTTTAATTCTAAAAATTAGCATTTCACTTTGTTAAAACTACAGTTTGTGGTTTGAGAACCATGCTAAGTGATCTTCCATACATATACCACTTGTCTTTTGTCCATATTTTTCCATTCATCAAAGAGAGTCTTGAAAAGCACTTCAGAACCAGGCATGGTTTTTTCATGAGTAAGGTAATCTAGTGGCCCATTCTTAAAGATGATATAACACCTGTATTTCTATCTACAAGTAAGACCAAATCTGAAGAATAGAACAGAGTGTGAAGGCCTCCGAACATATAATTTGCCACAGAGATTCCTTCTATATCTCAAGTAGATTAGAAAGGAAATCACAAGGTTTCAGTCATATTTTTTTCCAATTGTTTAAAGCACCCTCTACTTAGTTTAAGTTGCTAGGTATGCATGGCAAATCTGAGCCATGAATTGGATTTTTTTTTCTTAGATTTATTATTTCTCAATCAATTACACACATTTTTTTTCAAAATATTTTTACGCTTCTTTTGTTGCACTATAAAAATCACAATATCAATGCAATTCTCCTTCTCCTGGAAAGCAATGCTATTCAATTGTTTTTTTTTGCTGAGCATAGAGGTATTATTAAGTTCTCAATTACAGACCTCCCATGTTTGCTTATTATCTTAAATACTTTATTGCAAGTATTCCATGAGAAACAAAACATCATCTTAGATATTTTTCCTCTTTTCAGTTGGTAGGTAACTTATATTGATTTTCACTTCAGCCTGCAATGTACCATTTATATATATATATATATATAAATGTTCACAGAAAGTGAAGACAACTTCAATTAGCTCATACCATGTTGGGAGGGGGGTTGAGTGAATTGTGATTCACACTAAACTTCAGGAGTCCTCTTTGTGGGCTCCTAAGTACTTGGAATAAAATACTCTGAATTTAATCCAGGTGTAAGTTAGTGCCACAAGACTTTTTTCCTGAGGAAACATCCAGGAGATTTTTGCATTGTCAGTTCCGTATGCCTCAAAGTGCACAGGCTCATAGACGCCTTTCTGTACCATCAAGCTACTTTGTAATGCACATGCATAGCCAAAGACAATGTGCAACCACTGATTACACTCCTTGAGTACCTGAAAACTCTTTTGAAGACATCAAGAGCTACAAATAACTTGTTTAATATTCAGGTCAAAATCAGAAGCAGACAGACAACTCACCTGACACAGAAATGTATAATGACTGGGTGGAATTCTTACTGAGTTGCAGATAATTATATACAGGTAAGTCAGTGCCTTGAATAGGTAAACTGCAAGCCCTGTGTCTCATTCTTTGTAACACAAGTGCTGGATTTTCTGAGGTAATCACAATGTGTCCTATTGATATCAGTACATTTTAGGTGTTCTTGGTCTATAACCTGGATTATCTCAGATTAGAACTAGTCGGCAGAGCTTTGGCAAAAATACAAACTTCAGTCTCAGCTTCTCATCTGCATTATGAGACTGAACAGAAAAAGTCAAGTAAAAGATAAATGCCCCCTTGGGTTTAGCCCATCAATGGAAGATTGTTGGAAGCCCCCTGGATTTTGTTCCTCAGTGCAGAATAAAAATAGAACAGAGATACTTTACATTAGTCATACATTGATCCACTTAAGAAGTGCTATCGGAAATCCTTCACTCAATAAACCAGAGAATAAATCAGAAATATTTCACATGCAAAACTATAGCCCCACCTTAAACACTCTAAAGCATTATTATACATGATAAAGATGATTACAGTTATTATACTTTGAGCTAGTATGAAGATTCTCTAATGCTGACAGCTGACATTATTTTTACATATGTTTTAAAATGTTTTTTTGCAGGCTTACTTGGAATTTGAAATGCAAGCAAATCTTTATAGGAATGAGAATAGCAAGGATATTTCCTTTCCTTCAGGAATTTAAAGACATGCAAATGTTAAACCCAGGCCTCAACTTGATGGACTTTATTTAATTCTTTAATTTGGTTCTCTGGTAAGAAATAAAGAATTGACTTTTTACAAAGTCTTGACAAAGTTCAAACATAGGAAGCAGCAGAGCAAGAAAACTTTGTCCTCAAAAGAGCCAGAACAAGATGCCTATTTGCAGATTACCAATAGCATTGTCATTTTTCTTTGCCCAGTATTTAAGAAATCATAGAAGGCATAAATATTGTTGGATTTTATTTTGCTTCCCCATAAAATATCCAACTTTTCAAACAGGAATATTGATGTCTAAGGCTCACACAAGCTGTTTCTATCATACTTACGAACACAAAAAGCAATACACAGTTCTACCTTAAATCTCATAATTCCTTTTTATAGCTAAAGTTTATTTATTTACTTATTTGAGAAGAAAATGTTGTGGGAAATTAAACACAAAATAAACATGATTTATGAGTAATTGTGCACATATGTGGGACTGCATATTAGTATGCAAGTAATTTTCTCTCACATAAAATGAAAGCAAAGACCTATCCCTGTATAACATTATTTTTGCTCCAGTTGCAGTAATAATATGTAATGCTACCAGATTCAAATCATCCTTTGCAATTTTAAGATTGGCTGCAAAGTCTTTCAGCACACAGGAGCCTAAAGCAATCCTTCCAGACTCTACAAAATGATGACTAGTAAGTCCCTTCTAACAAGAGCATAATCTTGAACCCAAATTCATTCTGTTCTTCCAGTCCCCCTTTTGGCAGCTTTTAAAAGATCAAGCTCCCTCTCTTATGGGAGTGGTAAAGCAAAAGAATCTGAATAACAAACTCATGTGAAATTCCTCAGGCAGCCCTGGGTGTGGTTAAACACACATTGCTGTTTACAGGAACATTTTGCACAGGCGTGCAGAGCAAGTGCTACCTCAGCTCAGTTGTGTTTTTAACTCTTAGGAAATTCCTCTCCAGTGTTCTGGTATTTGTAGGACCTGGTTAGCCATCATATTGTCGCAGATCATTTGGAACAGATGCCAAATATCTTAGGAAAATACTAACCCAAGAGTGTGAGGAATTGACCATAGTTTTAGCCTTGTGGACTGGCGATGATGGAAATTGTCATTCCATAATTCTGGAATTTATCAGAAAGTTACACTACAGCAGGCATTTATCTGGATCATTAAAGAGAAAGCTTTACTAGTGATTGTTGTATTTAAGGATGAGCCATGGAGAAAGCTGTTATAAGCAAGCATTTAGATCACAGGCATCAAACTCACGGCGTCACTTTGCCGTCATGGGACATATCACAACACTTTTCCCTTTTGTGGAGCTGGGGTGGGTGTGGGCTACGCATGACGCATCGGCCGCCAGTTTGACACCCCTGATTTAGATCTATTGCATCAAACTCTTTCCATAGTTGCGAAGCTCTGCAGACTTAATTTTAATAAATGATTTATATAGAAATAAAATATATACAGTATCTGCAAAAAGTGGACTTTCTTGTTCAATTACTAGGACGGGGACAATGAAATAAGCAGTTAAGCCAATTAGGATTAAAAGGAGAAAAAACAGATTACAGTTTACAGAGAGGAGCATAACATGTACAGAGTGCTAAAATCCATTAAAATGCTCAGAAAAAAGTCCCTTCCTGATTTTGAGTTAACAAAAATCTCTACATGTTATCATATGTAGAAAAGATCCGAAACATAATATAGTAGTTTCTTTAACCAGAATTTTACATATTCCATGCAGAATTCTGGATTTGATTCCAAAAAAGGTGTTTTGGGACATCTAGGGACACAAATGTTACATCAATCAAGTGACAGTTGCAGATGACAGTTTAAGCCAGGAAAAGATATGGTTATTTTAAAGAACTGCTCATAGATATTATGTTGATGTACCTGCACACTCTAAAAAACTTTTTGGGAAATTGATTTCGAAGTTATGAACAGCCTTGATGAGTGAAATTCCATACAGCAATGTATTTTCCAAAACATATTCCCAATAGATGCTAAATATGTTTTCACCACACAGAAACTAATAATATGAAGTCTCTTTACTCACTGTGTTCATCTCCTGTACAGCAAGCAATACATGCAAGGTGTAACAAGATTGAAGAGTGAACAAGAGCAATCAGTTCTTTATACTTACTGATCTTTTACCATACTACCCTATTAAGAAAAATTCCAGCTTTATTGCTTAACCAAAAACATCTCTTTCATTTCCAGCCATGAAACTTGATTTGAAAAAGACAAGTTTTGTAAAGCAATAAACTGTAGCCGAGAACAGCCCTTTAGCATATAATATTTATCTGTCCCAAAATCAATGTATAAAAATAAAACTGGGATTCAATTCATTCAGCTGCTTATGTCCAACTCTTCCAGGGTGCTTGATTTAAATAATGTTTTAATAAGATACCTGAACTTGATAGCATTCATCAATGGAGTAGCTCCTAATCGGTCTTTTGCATATACAGTTGCACCAGACTTCAACAGATGCCTGACTATCTTCAAATTGCCTTCACAGGATGCAACATGAAGTGGAGTGCGACCATCATAATCACCAGAGCTCAAGTTTCCACCCTACAATAAAGTTGTTTAAAATGTATATGAAATTGTATCTGTCTTTAAATTCTTCTTCAAATATTTACTGTCTATCCATATTTTTTTTATCAGGAATTGGACTTATCACAAACATGAAATGTTTCTATTGCTGTATTATTTATTTATTTAGTATTATTTCATTCATTCATTCTCATGAACTCTAGGACCAATGGAGAAGACTCACCTAAAGCTACTTTCTGAATATCAATCCAGAACCCTTAAGGAATCTCTATATATAAAAGTGAAATACCATTCACGCATCATCACAAAATCTCCAGAACCATAAAGCCTACAAACTTGAAATTTGGCACGTATGTTCCTCTTGGCTTCTAGG
>JAOYMU010000001.1:132156712-132172332 GCA_025802295.1 Psammodynastes pulverulentus | reverse complement strand
ATATCTCTGGACTTTCTCAACTGTATTTATATCCGATATGCAGTGTGGGTTCCAGACAGATGAGCTGTATTCAAGAACTGGTCTAGCAAATGTTTTGTATGTTCTAGTTAGTAGGTCAATATTACCGGAGAAAAAGCTACGCAAGATTAAGTTAACAACTCTTGGTGCTTTTTGGGCTATATTGTTACAATGAGCTCTAGCATTTAGATCATTAGTGATGAGTACTCCAAGATGTTTGACATGGCTTAGAGACATATATCGACATATATCTTATTGATTTTTGCTGCAAAGACTGGACTATAACAATGAAGTACAATCCATAAGAACAGAAGGATATTTTGTTTTTTGACATCAAGTATTTTGAGAGCCAATCTGGTGTAGTTGTTAAGGCAGCAGGCTAGAAACTGGGGGACCATTCATTCTAGTTCTGCCTTACACAAGGTACAAAGCCAGATTGGACCAAGTCATTTTTTTCTCAACTCTAGGAAGGCTACAAAGGCAAAATCACTTCTGAAAAAAAATCTCATCAGAAGTCAAAACTGATTTGAAGGAACCAAGAAAAAAAATCTGTTTATTTTTCAGATCCTGCTTTGGATTAGAGATACACATATCTATAATCCAAAACTATAAATTTGCAGTATTTCTATCTTTACAAATCCTTTTAGCTTGATAAATTTGTAATACTTCATACAATGATCAATCCCAAGTTTGGATAACTATTTACTAATTACTAATAATTCACATTTTAAAACTGCAATGTTCTTTTTTATTAACAAACTTAATGAAATTGCATAAATCATATTATGTGTGAAATAGGCCACATATAATGCTGCATCCATTTATTCTATTAAATCATAATCTACCATTCCCAAATCTTGTTTAAGAAATTTGTCAAGGCAAGATGAAATAAATCACATTAAGACTTAGGGGGAGGCATGAATCTATCCAAAGAATTGAACTTTGGATATATAAGCAGGAAAATGTTTAGGTGAATGGAGCAAAGTGGTAGGAATAAATACCAATTTAATAAATAAAATAAATAAAAATGAATCCATATCTAGTCCATTCCTCAAACCTCCTACATATGAAAACAAAGATTTTCATTTTATCTGCAAATATAAAAATGCAAGCTTGTGACTGCACTCCACCCTCCCACACACTCTTCAATTTGGTCCTTATAATCCAAGCATCATCACATAAAATAGTGTTTTCTTAATACAATGTGCATGTGATTTTAGTCGTTATCTTTCAAATTTAAAAATGAAATACATATGAGAAAATATCACAGTGTAATTGTTCAATGTGAACTAGAAGACACTTTCTTATATGTCTAAAATCAGTTCCAAATTTATATATAGGAAAATGTCATAAAACATTTTTTTGGTTTAGAACAGATAAATAAAACCTGAGTGGGTCATTAAGATGCAACACCTCCATTTCAGGCCAGGAAATATTTTTAGCTACCTACTTCATTTTTTATCTGCACCCACCTGTATCCCTGGGGTTGTGAACTATCAATGACTGTTGAGGACCATTGGACAGAAAGAACACCATCCTCTTGTATTTCTTTCACGGTTGAGAGAGTATAATTTTACAGCCAACAACATAGCACATTAAACTGTGCATAGTTTTCATTGCCAGAAAGTTATGTCGCAGTGATCCCTTCAAGCATCTTATAGGCAGAAGCCAGTATTTAAAGATGGATGCTCGCAATGGGCACTATGAACTTTCACAGCTTCCCTCTTATTAATGCCAGGGAAAACATCCAGACCTCTGAACTCTCCAGATGAGAACACTGCCCCCCCCCACAACATGGAAGGGGAGGAGGGACAACAGGATTGTTTCAGAATAAACTTAGCTGCAACTCTTACATTTAAGTGGATTGAATTTAGCTTTTCAGCAGTTGGGGAACAAGTTAAGCCTTAGTAACAGATGGCCGTGGAAAAAAGACGGAAAACGAATTCAGAAGTGAGAAGAATTTATCTTAAGCTAAAGATTATTCACTTTCTTAAATACAGGGCAATGCTGATGCCGAACATTTTAAGAATAAGGGACATGTATTCTTTGACTTATGACCATAATTGAGCCTGAAATTACAGTTGAATGTCACACTGATTGTTCAGCAGGCCGTCACATAACTGATTTTACATTATTTTTTGTGCCGGTCATTAAGCAAATATTGTGATTATTAAGTGAACACTGTGGTTGCTAAGCAAATCCATTGTTTACAATGGGTATTTAGATATATTTTTTTGCCAGAAACCAAAAGTAAATGCCAATTTGCAGCCCAAAAAAACTCCCCATTGTAAATCACGGTCACGGGATACTGCAAACAGCTATATGTATGGGTTGGTTGCAGAGCACCCAAAATGCAATCGTGAGACTGAGGAGGGGTGTGTGATATCAGAATTTTGAACCTGGGTTGTCAGAATCTTTTGGGGGGTCCATAGTAAATTTGAACAGTTGCTAAGTGTCTGGTTGTTAAATGAGGACTACCAGTATTTATGTTCTTTGTGAATGAGAAAAGTAATGAACATATGTACATCAGGGCTGTTAAACTCGCGGCCCGTGGGCTAGATGCGTCATGTGCTGGCCACACCCACGCCCGGTTTAGCGAAGGGGAAAAAAGTCCGATACATCACGTGACGACGACGTGACACCACGAATTTGACACCTCTGATGTACATGATCAAAAGCAATGAGGACTTTATACAAACAGCTGCCTATATCCTATTGGTAAATGTTTATAACAACAGAAACTTAGGAACTTTTCCCACAGCTGCGGTAGAGTATCACTGTATTATTGAATAATCCTTGAAATTGTCAAGTTACCTTCACAAATCGTGAATTTGTTCGTAGCAGTTTACGGATCACCAACAGCAAGAGATCCATGTCTTCTGTACGCTCATGTATCTAAAACATTATTTTAAAAGAGTTTACTATAGAGGCACATGGATTCTGAGATGAACCACTAGAAAACAGCAGGCTCTCAGCAGTTATATAAAAGAGTACACAGTGAAAGACCTTTGCTGAAATACACTTAATGACCTAAATGAGAGAGTTACAATCAAAAGAGCTAAATCCGACATGTATGTCCTAAGGCCTCAGGGGTATTGTACTGTTTTCAAAAGCTTTGAATGTGGTCCTACAATCTCCCAGCAACTATAAATCAAATTTTAATTTTGAATTTTTGGAAGGGATATAACATACATGATTGATGAGTAATTATATTAATTGTATTACAATAAATATTAATGTAATCCTAATTAAATCAAATAGATTTTGTCCAAGGCTATACACTCTTCTTTTCAGAGTAGGCTTATACGAGATGACTGTCCTCTGCTCTTGAGATACGTCTCTCCCTGAGGAGCTAACTTACTCATATCCAAACTTAATTGGTCCTATATATTCCAATGACAATTGTGTTGAAATGCCGGATCCAGTCACTGTGATCAATGGTGATCAAAGCCAAGAAAGCCTACACTTACTATAAAAATAAAACTGATAGCCTTAATTTGAAAGAACAGGGCACTACCAATAGTCCAAAAACTGTCAGGGTGCTTGATCTAGCCACTAAATTTAGCATTGTAATCACTTCAGGGTACTTTGGAAAAGTCAAACAGGCTCAACTATTCAAGTAGAAAACTAAACCAGGTTTATTTTAAAAAAATGGGTTCAAGGCAATTACTAAACCACGTGTATCTTGAAAACGGCACAGAGATGCCAGACATACAACTCATCTTGAGAAAATTAAAAGGTTAAGACCCGTGTATATAGTTAATCCTCGACTTATGATTGTTCATTTAACAATGGTTCAAAACTATGACAGAAAAAAAACATTACAACCTGTCCTTGCAGTTATGATTGTTATGACTGTCACATGCTCTCAATTCAAGCATTTGGCAACTAGCTTGCATTTATGACGGTTGCAGCATCTTGCAGTCACGTGATCATGATATGCAACCTTCCTAGACGGCTTCTGGCAAGCAGCATTGGGGAAGTCAAGATTTGCTTAATGACAGTGTAATTCATTTAAGAACTGCAGTAATTTGCTTAACGATTAAAATAAATATGCTGTAATGTGATGCATCGCTTAGCAACCGAAATTCTGGTCCTAACTGTGATCCTAAGTCGAGGACTACCCGTATTCCAAAGAAATGGGAATTTATTCCTAAGGCATTAATGTCCCAAAGGTGCTTTTTGAAAAGGCAACTGGACTTTGTTTTTCCTTGAAGGCATTTCGCTTCTCATCCAAGAAGTTTCTTCAGTTCTTGAATGAGAAGCAAAACATCTTCAAGGAAAAACGAAGTTCAGTTGTCTTTGGAAAAAGCACCTTTGGGACAACCATAACCAGAATGACTGAAAATCTCCCTAGACATTAATACATTGATGTTTTTACTGTTAAGCAAATGTTATATACTGTATTATCATTAACAAAACTCTCATGAAGACATCCATAGTAAATATCTGATAAAAACAGATTAAATTTAATTTTATATATGTGTAATCCAAAGAAACCAGAAGTATTCAAGAAAAACAGGCCAGTTCTAAAATGATGTTCTATCTTTCTCCAACTTACTTCATCTATGAAGATATGGGTGAACTCCAAAAGATTTTTGGCTCCAACTACTTTTTGCAGGAGGACACCAGTCGTCATATAAATCAGCTTTGTATTCTTTGTTGCAACTTTTTCTAAACCAACCTGGAATGTTGGAAAGATACAGCACGTGTTGATTTATTTATAAATCATGTAAGTATCTGTGATAAACTTACTACTACATTTTAAAATATTGAAGTATTAAATAGAAGGCCCACATTTATTTGAATGAACAGCATGGGTTGCAGCAAGTACTGCAGTCTCATTTGCTAAAATAATTCCATGGTCTTTAAGATATTACACACACAAATGGTTAAGAATAAATAAAAAGATACAAAACTTATGTGATAAAATTTTCTAATTATTTTTAAATTAGCCAAGAATATTAATGTTGCATTGTCCCTCATTTGTAGCTGATATTATTCATGTTTAAATTGCTGCCACTATGTGTCTTTTAAGTTTGTGCTTAATTATTTGTACAAATAATTCCAATTATTCGTATATGGTTTGTACTAATGTACTTCAGTGTCATGAAGTCAAAGACATTTTGGTGCTTAAGGTAATGACTTCTATTCTTGGAAGGTTTCCCAGAATATCTTATAAAAATTTGAAACCAGATTAAATAATAACAATTTGAAGTCAAAAACAATGCATAATGCATTAATAAAACACTGGAACAGAAGCATTTTAAATGTCTGATTAAAGACAAATTCAGAAGAAACTATACAAACATTTTTACAAAGAAAATATAAAAATATGAGCTCAGTCATCAAACTGGAGGATCTTAATGATAGACTACAAAAAGGATAGGATTTATCAGTGAAAGGATTCCAAGGAACCTCAACCATAAGCTTGGATCCAAAATACCAAGGGCATAGATCCAATGATGGTTGTTCAATGGACAAAAGGCTATACAGATTGAATTTCTCACCCCTCTTTCAATCTCAAGACCCAATCTCAAGAGTTGGTAACTGTTTAGACCAAATTTGGCCATAAAGTGGCTAAAGATGGAACGATGGGAAAGTAGATTCCGGTTCCACTTATACAACCTCATATTTTGACCATTGTCTTTTCTACAAAGCTACATTTCCAATTTTAGTACACCCAGAAGCTATGAAAGAAATTAAATGAACTATCTAGTACAGCACAGGGAATGAATTTTAAAAGGAGGTGGGAAGCAAAATCTGGATATGATTTCCACTGCAGAAATATCATGTGATGTGGAGTAATACACTGCTCTACCTGGTAGCCCACAAGTTCACCCAAGGGCCACGATCTCTGCTTGCTAATCCATCTTGCAATGCTGCTGGCACCAATTCTCCTGGGTTGTGTAACTACAATGTTACAATAAATAGAGTGTTGCGCACAGTGATCCAAAACATACTGTGGAAGTTGTGTGCTTTTGCCACTACCAGTAGATCCATGTACAATTACGACTGAGTGGTTTTCTATCAATGAAACAATCTGAAATTTTAAAAAAATGTTATTAAAAGGATGAGAGACCCAAATCTTAAAATATTTTTGCAGTTCTGCCTTCTTTTTTATGCCTTACCACTTTCTTTCAGTCTTAAAAATTCTGAATTCCTCTTTTCTATATTCTCTGTAGAAAATTCTTGTTGGTGTACCTTTACCGTTTCCAAAACTGCTTTGTCTCACTTTTTAGCCTCCTCTACTTCTACCATATTTGGCTTCCTACCCTGAAAAATTATTTTAAATTATCATTTCTCCTCTTTTGCTGATCCAGCTGCTAGGTATTCTCCTCTAGAACATCTACATCAGGGGTGTCAAACTCAAGGCCCAGGGGCGGGATCTGGCCCGCAAGGTGCTTAGATCTAGCCCGGGGGACTGCCCTGGAAACAGAGAAGGGCAAAGGCCAGCGGTGCCTTTGCCAGCAAAAACAGAGCTGGGGAGAGCCGTATGTGGCCCTCCCGAGCTCTGTTTTCACTGGCGAAGGGTTGCAGGAGGCCATCGCAGCTGAAAGTGCTCAGGCCACCACAGGTGCTGCCGATATGACTTTGAGCTGGCCACATCCACCCCGGCCCCGAGGTCATACACAACCCTGATGCAGCCCTCAATGAAATTGAGTTTGACATCCCTGATCTACATAAAGAGCCAAATATTGTTAAATTCCAACTGTTTTTTTAAATCCACACTTTTAAGCCATATTCCATAAAACCTTTGTTATATATGTATTTCCTTTTATTCTCCAATCTTTTTTAACCAACACTACTTTAGTTCACATATATTTAATTTATGAAGCATCCCTTAAATTGCTGGAGTACAATCAGCAGAAGATTGTTTACTGTATTGTTAAAATTCATTTTCCATTAAAACAAACTTATACTAAAAAGGACACAATACACTGGAGAATTGTTTAAATCAAATGCCTAGCAAGTACAAGACAACAGCCTTACTGCTTTATTTTAAGAACTGCAGTTCGTTTTCCATTGTAACTCCATGCTTCTGAATAATTTCTTTGAAACATTATTGAAGTGTGAATAATTGTGGCAACATTATCCAAACTAAAGAAAAGATTACCACTGTCACATTAATGCTGGTGAAGAAAAGCATTTCAGGTCACAGATATCTCTTGAATTTGTGGCATATTTAGCAGCACTTTGGGCTCTGTACTTGTTACCTCCTGAGGCACTGAATTTCCCATTCAAAATAGGGTGAACAACAAACCCAGTTAGCCTAATGTAAACTTATATTTACGCAGACAAGCTTGAAAGACTGAAAAATAAAGTTAATTCAGCACCACAAAAACCATCAATGGACAAAATCAAAAGGAATCAAAGAAAAGTGATGGGGCAGCTGCAAGGGGGGCGGGGAGAAAGACCTAACACAGTAGTCATTTTAGTTATGATTTAAAAATAAATTGGTAACCTCTTCCTTGTATCTTGAGATGGGTAAATCAGGGTATTTGTAATTGCCATCTGGTATGTAAGTCTCAAAAGTAGATTCCTGCTGAGGTGATCCTGAAGACACAAATGAAGAGATCAGAAATGCAGGTTAATCAAAACACTCTACCACAAAATCCAAGTTTCCACAAATCAGGTCAGCAGTAAATACTGAATACAAGAGATTTGTGCAACCACCACAGTTGGCATCACTTCTGAATGACAGGTAGAGTCAGTCATAGCGACTGGATGGAGCTGAGCATTTACTGGTCAGATGCCCTTGCTGACGCCACGTGGAATTTGCAGGAGATATTTTTTTCTTTGCACTCTAGGAGAGAAACTTCTGCATCTACATCTGCCAACCTTTATTTATTTAATTTTATATTTATTTATTTATTTATTTATTTTGTCAAGCATGCATTGGATAACAGATATAAGCATAATTATGAATACATGAAATGAATACAAATAAGAGATAATATTAGGACAGGGACAGTAGACATGTTGGTGAGCTTATGCATGCCCCTTAACTTTCCAAGCAGGAGGCATCTAACAAAATCAATCCTCTTATGTTTTTTGCATTCACTCTTCTCTGGGAAATATTAACATTTTTCCAATCATCAAGCATATGTTCAGCATGCAAACACGCATGAAACAAGTTACACTGCCACTTTGTAAGCAAACCATGTTAATATTTTAGTATAGATATTTCCTGTCGTATCACCTATATCTGCAGTCTTGCTATCTTTCCACATTCTTTCTACCTTTAATGTCTTTTTCATCATTTTTTCTTGGGCTTTAACATTTACAGAATTTATTTCAATACCATTCCTTGACATACAAGGCAATTTCCATACATATTACTATTCCCATCACAAAATTCTCCTGCCAGCAATCCCACTTCAGTTTCATCAGAAATAATTTCATCACTTTTATTTGTAATTCGCTTCACTCTGCAAGCTCCTTGCTTCATTTTTCACCCATTTCTAAAACTACTTTATTTTCATCAAAATTATTCTGCATGTTTTCTCTTTCAACTGTTCCTCATCTTCCAAATACATTCTTTGCAACTAAGATAGTCCTTGACCTACAGCATCAGTTGAGACACCCATTTTCATTGCTAAGTGATGTTTTGTAGTTTCATTCAATTTTTCAAACTTTACTTTCATTCTTTTCTTTTCATTTTTCCTAAAGTTCTAGTTTTGACACTACCAAGTGGTCACTCTCAAGTTCAGAAACCATACTTACATCCTTTACTAATTATTTTTAATCTTTTATCATAATAAATCAATCAATCAATCGTGTTTTAGGTTTACATATAACACTTTCCAGAAAAAGGCACAGATCCATGGCACTCTGTGTTACATTTTGTCCTTTGAATCTGGATCTGACTCATCTGGATCTTCCTAATTCAACTGCATAATTACAGTACTTTGCAGTTCTTGATTAGAGACAGCAGAAACAGGGATGTTTTGTCTGCAGAAGCATTAGAAGAGCCGCAGGCTGTTCACTCCTCTTGAACTCTCCCCACCTATCTCCCCCCCCCATCTCTGCCATTTTAGGTGCCCACCTACTCCCCGATGCCAACTGCCCCTGCCACCCAGCTCTGCCTGCAACCATGCACACAACAGCCAGGTCTTTTTCCATACACTGGGCTTCTTTCACCAATCCATGAAAGATAGCCCTGGCTATGCCAATACACACACACACACACACACACACACACACACACACACACACCTGGCTAGAAAGGTTATTTTGACGCAGCACAGCTGAGGCCTTTCATATGGCAAGCTTCTTTTGCAAAAGAAGGCCCTGGCTGGCCGCAAGACAATCCCCACACAGCACTGGTGTGAAAGAAACCATGTGAAAGAAGATTCTGGCAAGTATAGCAGTGGCACATAAATAAGTGGGTGCAACAGTGGGGCAGCAGGGGCAACTGGAAGCAGCAGGTAGGTGGGCAGCCAAAAGGCAATCATATATGTGGGTGGGCCAGATCAGGCCCCAATTTTGGATACATTATCAGAGGGGCTACAACAGCCACAATTTTGAGAATCAGTAATAAGTCTCTTTATACAGCACCACCATAATGTTGAATGGTTGCTAAACAAATGGAGGTTAAGGAAGGACTACCTATAATGCAGTTAGCTGATTTGTATCTCATTATATTATACAAGCCCAACAACCAGATTGTTCTGTGTTTCAGTGTGTTAGGCCCTGGCAACTAAATTAATTCAGTCAATCACGTTAGTGTCTCATGAGAAGAGCATCTTTACTGACCAAGCAAGAACTGTTTGGAAGGATCTTCACATTATCTCAGTCACATCTGATGCTGAGATTTATTAATATGTTGCCATATTAACATTATGACAGTTCTTGGAATCTGAAAGGATTGGAAGGGAAGCAGGTATCCATTACTGCATAATCTCATTTAGCAAGCAGCTCATTTAGCTTCTATTTAAACATCTCCAGTAATGGCAGAAGGGACGCGGTGGCTCAGTGGCTAAGACGCTGAGCTTGTCGATCAGAAAGGTCAGCCATTCGGCGGTTCAAATTCCTAGTGAGCTCCCGTTACTTGTCCCAGCTTCTGCCAACCTAGCAGTTCAAAAGCATGTAAAAATAGGGACCACCTTTGGTGGGAAGGTAACAGTGTTCCATGCACCTTCTGCATTTAGTCATGCCAGCCACATGACCACGGAGACATCTTTGGACAGCACTGGCTCTTCAGCTTTGTAAAGGAGATAAGCACCGTCCCCTAGAGTCAGGAACGAGTAGCATGTATGTTATTGTGAAGCACTATGTTCCAGTATAGAGCAAATTTAAATATTTTCCTGATATTCAACCAAATATACTTCCTTGTAATTTAAGCCATTATTTTCTTGTCCTGTCTTCTGGAATAACTCTGAACCATTCTGTCTTTTACATGACATCCAGTACCTGAAAAGAGCTATTGTCTCTCTCTATCATCTCCTCCAAAACATATCCAATGTTTCTAATGGTTCCTCCTAGGCTTGTTATTTCATTTATCATCTAATGGTCCACTTGGATATGCTCCAGTTTGACAATGTCCTTCCTAAAATACAATGCTCAGAACTTGGTGAAATATTCAGGTATGATCTGACCAATACTAAATACAGAGCAGTTACATATACTCAGAGTAACTTGCATTATCTTGTTCAAATAGCTAGAAGTTTAGAATAAGCCAGAATCTTAACCAAGGTCTGAAACAGACTTACAATCCTGGCTTGTTCTAAATCATAAAACCCTACCTCCCTAGTTGTGATACAGTACATTTAAGTCAAATGAACTGTTTACATCTGAGTTTAATAACTAAGATAACTAAATACTACAGTATGGTAACTAAAAATAAGTCATTCTTATGTTAAGTTATAGTGTTGATAATAAAATGCTAGTATTAATATTGGGCTATTTTTAAGTATGCATTTCTTCTGAACGACTCATATATACTGTCACAATATTATAGAGCTGGCTGGTATCCACCCCCTGGCAAATTCAAAGATGTCAGTATGGAAACATCAACAGCTCTGTACAATTTGACCAAATGAGCTAGAAGATATTTCAAGCTGCTAAGAAAAATATTTCAAGTGCTGCTTGAAAAATCCCAGACGTTCACTGACAGGTGCCTAGAAATGTGTTGGTTAATAACTAGAAAACTATGTTTATTTTTTTTATACAGTTTCAAATGAAGTGCAGGAAAGCACTGCCTTGCATAAATGGATGAAGTATTTTATTCCCCTCTACTTTCTAGTTAAAGCTAAAACACATTTTAATGTTCAGTTTCTTCAGAAAATTTTCCCAAGGCACCACTTTATTCTTATATATAATAAACATTATAAATAATTGTAATATAATAAGATTCCACCCCCTATCCAATCCCTCTATAGAAGACATAACAAAAAGGTGACCGTATTTATAAACATTTATATTGCCAAACACTTCCCTTTTTCCTTATATTCATCAATGGAATTTCCCACTTAAGACATGCCTTGCTTTATTTCCTTTTCTATATTTCTATATGCACAAAATCCTTACCTAGTTTTTACTCATCAGTATTTCATTTACTTGGGTTGTATATGTAACATCAATGTTCCAAAGTATTTAAAATATTAAATGTTTTTATTTGGCATAGTATTCTTCCTCTGGGTGCACATCTCTTTGCTCTTTAATATATTATTCTAGTTCTTTATAGTGGAAAATGTTCAGAGTCATTGAGAAGAGGCATTGGTCTTACCTGAACGCGTCTTCTCATCATCTGGCGACAGGATCCAGCAAAGTATGGGTTAACCCTCTCTCGTAGCTCACAGACAGAGTTTATGAAACTGAGATCACTTCCTCTTCCCCCAGTTCAGCGAGGTTGCAGCGAGGTCAGTGAAATCTTCCGTACGTCCTCAGTTTCACCATGGACCAGCCGTCACCCAGGGCGGGGCTGGATCCCGTCGCCAGATGATGAGAAGACGCGTTCAGGTAAGACCAACGCCTCTTCTCCATCACTCTGGCAATGGGATCCAGCGAAGTATGGGACATACCCAAGCTACTTCTGACTAGGGAGGGTCTCTGGATGGTCCCGCTGCTGCTGCCTGACACCACCTGTTCAAGAACCCTCCTACCAAAGGCCGCATCCGTCACAGCGAATGCATCCAGCCTATAATGCCGTATGAAAGGAGTAGGAGAAGCCCACGTGGCTGCCCTACAAATTTCCTCGACTGACACCTGAGTAGACCAGGCCGCCGTGGTGGCTGCACTCCTAGTGGAATGTGCCGTTACGCCCTGAGGCCTAGGCACCTTCTGAGCATCGTATGCCATGTTTATAACTGTCCTAATCCATCTACCTATGGTCGAGGAAGAGACCTTCTGACCCAAGGAGCCCTCTGTGAAAGACACAAACAAGGCCTCCGTCCTTCTAGTGCTGGCCGTCCGTTTCAAGTAAATACGAAGAGCCCTCCTGACATCCAACCTGTGCCAGTCCTCTTCCCTAGGATGTCTGGGGTCAGGGCAAAAATTGGGTAGCACCACTTCCTGCGCCCTATGAAAAACGGAGTTGACCTTAGGAATAAATGAAGGGTCAAGTCTCAGAACTACCCTGTCCGAGTGAAAAATACATAAATCCTGCCTCATGGACAAGGCCGCCAGTTCAGAAATCTTTCTGGCCGAGGTAATGGCCACCAGAAAAATCACTTTAAAGGTCAAATTCTTTAATGAAACCGTCCTTAATGGCTCAAACGGCTCCGTTGACATAGCCCGGAGCACCACCGACAGATCCCAGGTGGGATACCTGTGAACCACCGGAGGTCTCAAATTCGTAGCACCCCTTATGAACCTCTTAATGAGAGGGTGCTGAGACAACGAATCTATCCCCGTACAAGATAACACCGAGGCTAGCGCTGCTACCTGCCTCCGGATGGTGTTAGGAGCAAGACCTTTGGTCAGCCCCTCCTGCAAAAACCTCAGAATCTGAGCCACCGACAACCTGGTGTAACTAACATTTTGACGGTGACACCAACTACAAAAAGCCTTCCACGTGGCATCATAAATACGGTTAGTGGATGCACGTCTAGCAGCCTGAAGAGTAACTATTACCTCCTCTGAAAGCTCTGCCCCCACTAAAAGATCGTGCTCAACCGCCAAACGGCTAGCTGAAGCCACTGGGGATTCGGGTGACGAACTGGTCCCTGGCAAAGCACGATCCGGTCCGGGGGAATCCTCCACGGATCGGCCGTCGACAAGTCCAGCAAGTCCGCAAACCACGGTCTCCTGGGCCAAAAGGGGGCCACCAACAAAAGCGATGCTTTCTCCTTTCGAAGCTTCCTGATCACGGCCGGAATTAACGGGATCGGCGGGAAGGCATATAGAAGACCCGGAGGCCACCGGCATCTGAGGGCGTCTACCGACTCGGCTCCCAGGGACGGGAACCGCGAGATGAACCTGGTCAGCTGGGCGTTGTTGGGGGACGCAAACAGGTCTACCACCGGGGTCCCGAATCGCGCCCCCAGCTGCTGAAATAACTCGGGTTGCAGCTGCCACTCCGACGGGTCCACTGTGGCCCTGCTGAGCCAATCCGCCTGTACATTGGCTGACCCCGAGATGTGCTTCGCCTTGATGGAGAGCAAATTCCTCTCTACCCAGCCACAAAGTTCCTTGGTTTCGAACATTAGGGACTTGGATCGGGTACCTCCCTGCCTGTTTATATGGGCCTTGGTAGCTACATTGTCCGTCAAGACCAATACATGGTGACCTAACAGGACTCTCTGGAAAGACAGGATAGCCAGATGGACCGCGTGGAGTTCCAGCCAATTTATATTGTGGTGTAAATCGGCCCGCGACCATCTCCCCTGAGCCACCTCGTTCTGGCAGACCGCTCCCCAACCCAGCAGACTGGCATCAGTAGTCACCACGATGCGATCCGGGTCGGTGAACAGACTGCCCGACCTCACTGCCTGTGAGGTCCACCATTGTAGAGATGCCCGAACTCTCCAGGGCAAACGAACTTTGGTCAATGCGGTCCCTCTCCCGGCTCGTTGATGCGGGAGGAGGAACCATTGTAATGGCCTGGCATGGAGCCTCGCCCACGGGACGATCCCGATGCAGGAAATGAACTTCCCCAGAAGCTGTGACAGAGAAGCTAGGGAATTCAACCTGAGACCCCTCACACCTAACACTGAAAGACTGATGTCCGACAAACGGTCTGGCGACAGGAACACCTTGCAGGCCTCGGACGAACCAGCCGCCTGGACGGTGCTAGGTGACTCTTCTCCATATGGATCGAGAATCCATGTGACCGAAGGACACTGATTGTGGTCCGCAGGTCCTGTTCCGCCCGATGGATTGAAGCCGACTGAATCAAGATGTCGTCCAGGTAACACTGGATGCGAACGGGAATCGAGCGTAGGTAAGCCGCCAGGGCTGCCAGGACCTTTGTGAACGTCCTGGGAGCCGAGGCAAGTCCAAAGGGAAGGGCCTTGTACTGCAAATGTCTCCCTTTGTAATAAAACCTGAGATACTGCCTGTGAAGGGGATGTATCGGAATGTGTAGATATGCCTCTGTGAGATCTAATGATGTCATGTAATCTCCCTCCCTGATACCTCGAAGTATAGAGGTCAAGGAGTGCATCCGAAATTTCCTGTAAACAATGAACTTGTTTAGGCCTTTCAGGTTCAGGATAGCTCTCCAGTCTCCCGACGCCTTGGCCTTGAGCTTGGCTGCCTTGACCTTGGTTCTTTTGGAGGATCCGGCCTTGACTGACGCGTCCTCCCTAGGTGTGTGAGGTTCCATTCTCAGGAATGAACCTTTCACCCTACCCCCACAGTTGGCAATGAACTATGAACTCTATACCAGGTAGACCAACTATCTATCTGTATGGTTAATTATATTTAAAATTATGCCAACACTACTATTTCTATTATCCTTATATTTAAATCTATAAATCCTAAGGAAGTAGTAAACAAAAAACCCAAAAACAATCCTATACCATCAAGTTATGACTTAGAGCAATCAGGACTAATAGGGGTAGGTCTGGGTCAGGCTTCTGAACCCCTAGACCTTAGGTTAAGGGTCTGTTATGTGTGTAGGCTATAAGGGATAAAAAGGAAAAATCCTGCAAAATCCAATCCAATCCCCACAAATGCCAGGAAATAGTTCAAAGCTTTTTCTCTAATTAAAGAACCCGTGGGAGCTGCTGGAGCCCCAGCCCCTCCCTTTAACAAGTCCTTATCTGACCTAATTCCCAATGCTGAAGTATGATCTCTTGCAATGCTGAAGATGAATAGAAATCTCCCTCACAAGGTGATGATGCACTCTCTGCAATAATGATGATGAATCTCTGCAATGATGATGATGAATCTCAGCAATAATGATGATGATGACTAGAGAACTGTTCCCACACAGCCTTCTAAAGACAGGCTAATTCAGGGAAGGACTGAAAATCCCAAAAACGCTAGCCAGCGAACCCCAGGGATTACAGCCCCTTCTCTCCAACCAAGCCACGTGTAATAAAATGGAGCTTCGTTCTTCAACTGCAGCTCTCAACAGCCCAGCCAGGAACGAATAACAAAGGAAATGAAAGAGAAAACAGAAACCACTGGGACTCCTCCCAGGGGGCAGGCAG
>JAOYMU010000001.1:132119012-132136288 GCA_025802295.1 Psammodynastes pulverulentus | reverse complement strand
ATTGAGAAGGGTTCGGTGAATGCGCATATGAAACTGGTGGGGTTCAGTACCTTCAACAAGGTTAAGAACCACTGCTCTAAGGATTGAATACTGAATACTGAAATATATATCATTTTCTGCCCATGCTGTTTAAGTAATCTAGCCTCTCCAACAGATTGTTTACTGAATCCTTAATCCTGCAGAATTTTAGTTTCTTGGATTCTTCTGTAGAGAGGCTCACATTATCCAAAGTATGTTCTTTTTTCTAACGCAACTTATCACCATTATTTAGCTTTCACAATAACAAAAGGATTGTTATTGACCTGGCAACCATGCCAGCAAAGAGATGGCAAAGAACATTTTAATTCTGTCTGAAAATTTGCAAAGGCATTCTGTCGTTCTACATCCAAATCCTTTCTCCACTTTTTATAGCACCACACACAATGCAATGTGAAAAGCTTCCAACTGAGGATGATTAGTACTGGCATTTGAATTTTTCCAACATATAAGCAATATCAGCTTTAATAACAGACACAGATGTCACCCTTTATACAGCATGACATCTAGACCAGATTTGCAGGACTATTTTTCAACAACAGTTCAATTCAACACTTTTGAAAAAGAGATTAACCAGGCGAGATCAATTCTTATAAAAGGAGACTATTGCCACTTAAAAATATACTGGCTGAAAGAAGGAATTAAGATGTGTTCCATATTTGTTCTTCATATTTATAGCAAGAAAAGCAATAAAGGGAATAGCAAAATGGCAGAGAGATTTTTTTTTGTGCTAAGAAAAAATAATAAATATTAAAGTGGAAATCACTACTCAACCTCCTCTCCAATCTGAACCAAGCACTAAGAGAAAAAGTATGTACAAGTACGGAAGGAAAATCTAGGAGCAGATATGAACACTTATTTTCTTAACAGAGCTAAAATCTAAATTACTTACTTACTCAATTCCATGGTGAAACAAATGTTTGCATTAGCAGGATCCCCGTGTTCCAGATTCTGGTGCAAAGAATGAATTAACAGATACAATAATAGAAAAGAAAGAAATAGGCAATACCCAAAGCCTCATATACTTCATATCTACATACATACATACATACATACATACATACATACATACATACATACATACATTACATACATACATACATTTTGGAACTGCCCATCTCCCTCACAAAAGAATTCTGGGCAATGTACCATGGTTGTTTTATGGCTGTATATTATGTAAACCCAGCAGACTATATCTCATTCAATAAAGCATAATTTAGTGCAAATGTATGAATCCCATCGTAGAATATGGAATACTGATCTAGATGAAGAATCTGATGACATGATGTAAGGCAAAGTTCACTGACACTTTTGATATTAGGATGTTATTTTTTAAAAAAGCATAACTTTCACGTAAGTTTTTCTGAAGTGCTAGAGGAACAAGTTGCTTTCTTAAATAAATTTGTTAGGCTAGGAAAAAGAATTCACAAACTTAATAACAGCTATGGACTATAAATAGGAATTTCACTTATTTATTTTAGCAGAGGGATTAATTTAGCAATAGACAATATACACTAAGAACCTCTGTGTACGCTGCTTAGTAGATAGTCTTAGACTGACATAAAGTTGCTTGAAATGAGCTTACATAAGTTGTGTTAATTTTAGTGTATATACATGCATTGATATAAGATGAATAGGTAAACAGGGTGGAGCAATAATTTCTCTTGTCACTAATACAAAGAAGCAAACTACAAATTCAGCCAAAATTGCTCCAAAGTTTAGTCCAATGACAAAAAGCAACTGGGTTATTTTTAGAGCACAACAGGGCATAAAAATACAGCAGTGAACTGTGACCTACAGCTATGCACATCCAAGCATCACATCATCCAACCGACAGTTTTACTTTAGCTGGGAGCACATCTGGCTTGGTTTCAGACTACGATTATTCATATGACTACAGACAATACATTTAGCATCCATAGAAAGCTTCTGAAACTGTTCTCACTGGCTCAAGACAAAGTCTATATGGAAAGGCAAAAACTCTGAATGGGCTTTGTGGAAAGAATTTCAGAGGAATCCAGGTCAGAGGATTCTGGGTTCTCTGCCGATAAAAGGAATTAAGTTATTTTACAAGCTGGGATAATAACACTTTTCTTAAGTGAGTAAAATGAGGAATACTTGTCTCAGACAGAACATACTGGAATAAACAATCACCACATCAAGCAGAACTCATCTATAGTCTTGCTGATGAAATAGATTCTTTTCTACAAGTACAGTAAGTATAAGAATAATTCTAATTTTAAAATTTTGATGCACTAAAATAAAAATCTCTTAAGAGTTACTCCAAATATCCATGAATTTTGGGATGCCATAAAAACTAACGCATTTTAATTGCATACTTTTGTTAGTCTGCCACAGGTCTCTTTGTGTTTTTTGTAATTTAAAAAACTGTTGCAAATATATATATATATATATAAACTACTCTTTTCTCTAAAATCTAGATTTTCTCATACCAAATGTTATATTATCTAGATTTTGAATTGTTTTGTTTACATTTAAATGGCAGAACATACAGAATACCATAGCTTAAATTGTCTTTGTTTTTGAAAATAGAAATATTGAATTGAGATGGACTTAGCCAGTTCCTTCAAAAGGTTAAATATACCCAGGACAGAACAAAACAGAATAAAGCTAAAGTAGAATATTTTAAGTATCATACAACTGAATTTTGATTGCACTGTTACTGACAGCACAATCCTATGCATAGGTATTCAGAATGAAGCTCTACCGAGTCCATTTAAATGTAGATACATTTGCAGTTTAAAACTTCCTGGCTATGTGAAAAATGGGTAACATTACAAAATTTAACTATCATACTTGAGCGAGAAATCCCCGAGAACCAAATTTCCAACTCACCTTTTAGCATTGGTATGTGCATGTGTCTTTTTGTTTCTATTTTTTAAATAGTTGTCAAAAATGCCATTCTTTGGCTGGATGAAATGGCCAAAAAGTTATTCTTACAAAAGTGAACAATACCCTGGCTCAGAAGTTGTGACAAAGACACTTCTGAGAGAACTGAAATGGCATTTGAAAGAACGTGAACGGCTGATACAGGAGATTGAAAGTGGACACAAAATTCAAAAACCTGAAAGTGATTATAATGGAATAAGGAACTACCAAAATTTTCAAATAACTATCCCAGCTACTGAACAACGACAACTTGAAATTCTTTGCTCTCAAATCCAACCATGTCAAACTGGAATCATACTCAGCAGGTAAATCTTTACCTATATAGTATCACATTAGCTTCAGGAAAGGGGAAAAAGGTCTCCATTTTTGCAGCTTCATATTAAATGTTATTCCTACAAGAAAACAGTTTCAAATTAATTCAAAACTAACATGCTTCAAACTAAAAGAATAATTATTTGGAATGAAGTTCAAAAAAATTTACTTTCTGGCAATATACGCAACCTTATTCATAAGAATCTCTGTATTGGTTGTGACATCTCAAAAAGCATTGCTAGGATTTCATTTGTTCAATTAAATAGCATGCAATGAAGGAATTTCCAAGATTTGCCCACAAAATAGAAAAAGAATATGCCTTCAGCTTTAATTTTGAGCTTGGCAAAACAATTAAATGTAACAATTCAGAACACACCACTTAAATGCTTACTAAGCACTCACAGCTCTAATATTTAGAGTGCTAATTTGTTGGTTCCTTTTGCTAAACATTTGCCTTCATACTCGCTTACATTTTTATCTTGTGCCCAGTTTTAAAATCTGCATGGAATTATTTTCATTATAAACTAGTGAACTTGATTCACATTTGTTTCATGCAATTTTGATAAGAATAAGATTGTTTTGATCACAAAATAAGTTTCTCTACAATTCTCCAACACATACATATACACACATGGAATTTAAAACAACACAAAACCCCAAACAATTCGCTGATTTTTCTCTAATCCTAGATAAAGGGCTCCAGGGAAATGTCAATTTGAATCAACTTGCTTGGAAAAATTGGACAAGAAAAAAAAAATACTTCCGCTGTTTGTATTGCAAACATTCTTTTCTATTCTCTGTTTTTTGTTCCTTTAAAAAGCATTGCTAAAAAAATATATCTTCTCTCCCCCTACATTTTTAACAGATAAGTTGAATGCATATTTGCCTTTTCTTTTCTTTTTTTCTCTTTCCTTTTCTAGATTTCGAGAGGCTCTAGCAGAAAATGATGTTTTACCCTGGGAAATTGTTTATTTATTCAAACAAGTTTTAAAAGAATTCCTTACTAATCTTGAAAAAGAAGCACAGCAAGATCAACTGGCTGATGCTTGGAATACAAATTGTTCCAGCCAATTCGCAGCATCTAGCACCAACTCCAGGAAAATGGACAAAGAGGAAATCCCAACTGTATCGAGCTATGTTGACAAAAATGCACAAGGCATCCTTCCAACAATCTCCCACAGAATCTGGAATCTTCCCTATTACTACCCATCAAGTTAAATATTTTCTCTTTTGCTAATACTCATTCAGCTTGGCTATAATCATTCTGTAATGATTCAGTACACCAAAATTATCTTCCCATCCTCATCAATGCAAATTTAAACTTAATAACAAGTACAGCTGGCATAATCCTTAAATAAATAGGATGGATGCTTTATACTAATAGTGTCACATTAAGATCCTTCTTATAGCAGACTTTTGTTTATGGAGCTTTTATCATTTTTCTTAGCATTAATCTTGCATGGTTGCAGGGTCCCCTTGTTTTCAGTGCATTCAACCTAATTATTAGAGCAAAGCTTAACAATGCATGATGCCGTGAGGGTTTTTGTGTATCTGCTGTCTTGTCTTACAGCCTGATGTTGATGTGGGCTGAGAGGGAATGATTAGTCCAAGGTCACCCAGCTGACTTCTGGGACTAAGGATGGACTCGACCCTGAGTCCACCATCTTAAGTGGCTATGTAGGCTGCCTTTAATACCATTTATTTTGCCCCTCTAAATATGCAACAGCAAGTTAAAGACTTAGCAATGCCCTGAAACATAATTACAGTGAAAAACACTGACAGATTTTTATCCTGTAATTTGCTTACACAATGCAATGTTTTCAAAACAAAGATGTTGAATTTAAATCTGAAAACTTAAAAAGAAAATAATCCATTTTGTAAAAGATCTTATTTTTAATAAACTGGAAATAGATAAGCTTTACCAAGGCCTAAACCAGGTCACAACAATAGCACCATCTTTTGCCTTTTAAACCCCCTCCCCCCCACACACACACAAAAAAACCCCAAGAGTAGTAAAAGATGCCAAAGATACACTAGCACCCAAAGGACCCACCAAATGGGTGCACATTTTAAGATTTAATCACAGATTTAAGACAAATATACAGTATATTTCTCCCTTTTATAATGGCTACAATATGCTCTCCACAATTCCCCGGCATGAGACTACATCTGGGATATTGTGGAACAGTGTTTCTCAACCTCAGCAGCTGTGTGTAGATTTCAACTCCCAGATTTCTCCAGCCAGTTAATTGAGGGAGTTGAAGTCATCACATCTTAAAAATTCTCATGGCTGAGAAACGTTGCTGTGAAGGATGCAAATAGTAGCTAGATTAATGCTGGAGTATTATTTGCAATTACACAAAATTAAACCTGAAAGGGAAGGGGAAGATAAATCTGTGCAAAATCTGTATGACAGCTTTATTTACATCCTGCAGAAATTCAGTAAAAAGTTTATAGGATGATCTGAAATGGCATTCATTCATAGGTTGTAAAAAAAAAAAGGCTATATAAGCCAAAATTCCTTTATCTGAAATAGTCTGATAGAAAAGCAGATACATTATGGCTTGCAATCCTTTATTACCAAAAAAACCCTCCTTTTTTTCCTTTGCTTCAGATCTACCAGAAAGGATAAATACCCAAAAGTAATACATTGAATTAGATTTTATGCTGCAATTTTTTATGAAAAATGAAATCTAGATTTGCAAAGAAATGGGATTTTTTAAACTGCTAAAATAGTACTTTTTTACCAAATGTTAATTTTTTGAAAAATCATGAATAAGGTTAGCATGAGAGAGAGGGAGATTTGGATGAAGGTTAAAAATTGAACTAAATGAATGCTTCTGTCAGTGTCACGTCTGTCGTTGCAGAACTAGTTAGCCTCCACAGGATTAATTTCAAAGAATAATCATAACTTAAAAATGTTAAGTCAAATGGCTCAATATGTACAACATGCTGAACTAAAATATGGTTGGTTAATATGTGTTGTATAAATTTACCCAACAATGTTGATTTGGGAACTCTAGTTAGACTCTACACTGAAAACAATTAAATAATTGTGAAAATTAGGAAGTAGTAGAAAAAGAGGACTTCAAGGTGTTTTTCTCATTAGCATTCTTTTGCTTCACTGTCTGCAAACAACGTTATAAAACTGTGAAGTTAAAGCAACAAAGAAAAATATTATTGTAAAAGCTGGTTAGTATATTCTTACTGTGAATAAATCTCATTTGAGCTATGATATTCTTAGTAAACATGTTGACAAATGTATTGTTCTTCAGGATTCAAGCCACAAGTTAGAAACAGGCAACAAGAAAAAAAATTATGTAAGATTGCATTATTTTTCTCATTGTTTCTCCATAAAGAGTTCCCATTTGCTTTATTTTCAGTTAAAATACTTATTACTCTACAAAAACAACACTGTGATAATTTAAATATGCTACTTCAGAGGATGTTAAGTAATATAGCTATTCATTTTCAACTCTTCCTATTAAGAGACTACAACCATGAGTACTTAGAATTTAAAATTCTATAAACACAGTTATAGTCTCACATGAACTGTGAGAACTATAGCCATATAGTAACTTTACATTTGCAAAGCAAGACATCAGTGAAAATATTTTTTGAGATAGATCAAATCCAAGATCTATCTAACCCAGGGTTTAATCTCACAATAGATAATTTATTTCTATGGACAGACAGAGATGCAAGAATTCTCTAAGAATTACTAGCATGTTATATATGGTGCTCATATAATGGTTGAACACACACATTACTGTATTATAAACCCTACTGTGGCTTGGATTTAGTCTGGTGTGTTGTGTACATAACCAATTGTATTTTATTAAATAAAGCATAAGAAAATTGTGGCTTATTGCTATAGTATGTGTGAACACCATCAATGTTTTTGATAAAACTGAAGTTCTTGGCAACCTGAGATTGACAAACTTTAAAATGTTTAAAACCAAAACCAAATAAGCTGCTTGAAGTTTATATAACATGGCCAAGTTGAGCCCAATTCACAAAGAAGCAATTCCCACTCTTATTTCTGCTTTAAACAAGAAAACAGCACTATATTATTTGAGGCTCTGACCATTTAATAGATTCAGGTTGACTTTTTACAATATAAATTTTATGGTTTTTTTTATACACACACCATTTTTCGGATAGCACTAAGAGCTTGTGTTTTTAGCTGCTGACTTTACAGCAACTAGCTGTAATTCAGAAACAAACGCGTTGCAGCATCTTCCAAACTTAATACATCATTACACAATTCGCAATTTGAGGTAGGCCACCATCAGACTATTACGGAGAGTAGATGGGGGGGGGGCGTTATTCTATTTCTGAAAACAAATCGTGCTTAAGTTAATAGAACTTGTGCAGCGGTGAAATCCATCCTATTGATGAATGAAGAGGGAGTGTTATTTACTGGTGAAAGGAGCTTTATTTATACCATTCAACAGCAAAGAACAGCAGTTTTGGACCTTTCTAAGCAGTTTATCCCATGAAGTGTGCCCTCGATGGAGAGTTAGTTTTGCTGCAGGTCCCGGCCTACTTACACATTAGCAGCAGGCGCCGGTTCTTCAACAGATTCTACAGGGTGATGAGCAACGCCAGCAGCCCGGACTTCGCCCCCCAGGAATTCTACCCCACTGACCGCTTTGCCAATTGTGAACCAATCGTTGATCTGATCAACAGTGAGTTTTCGCAACATGGCTCGACTCTAAGAAACCGCCAAGAAAGAAAAGTATCTTTCAGTTCGGCCGGCCAGCCGACCGACCCGCGTTGAACTAATTAATGGGCCCCGCCCGGCTACAGCCACGTGCCCAATTAGACGTCGAGATTCTGCACTTGTTCAGTGAACCTGCAAGTAACTTGCTTGCTTTCTGGTTAGCTCGATTTTGGTTTCCTACTTCGGCATCTGATCTCCTATGCACGCTTAAAACGCACTGAAAATAAGAAGCTTTATTCCTGAGAAGGGCGCAGGATTGCGCTTGGAAGCAATTCCGATTGTATTCAGTGTAGACTTACAGTGAAAGTACACGCAAATACGGAATGAGTTGAATTTTCATGGTATCCTTAATTATTTAACCCAGTTTTCTTTAATATACTAGATACGCTGGACCAGTGTTTCCCAACCTTACTCATTTTAAGACATGTGGACTTCAACTCCCAGAATTCCCTAGCCAGCATATGCTGACTGGGTATTCTGGGAGTTGAAGTCCACATATCTTAAAATGACTAAGGTTGGGAAACACTGATTTAGAGGGACCATGGTTAGCTGTACTGTTATGTCCTGCAACTTAATGGCTTACCAGTCTGTGGTTTGGTTATTTGCATAATGAATGCAGCTATTCATTTTTAAAATAAAATGTACAATTGTAAAAGGTTGTTTTTTTCAATGCATATCGTTGGACATAAGATCAGTTGCCCTGCTGTGGGAGATGGGAGAATATATTTTGCTGGAATTTGACAAGAGAGAAGTTCACTCTCTGCCTAGGATAATTGCAATAGACGGCTTCTATCTCTTCTCCAGTCCATTTCTGGCAAGAAATCAACCTCCTCGTATGTAAATGAAAATGCCATTTCATTCACTGGCAAATAAAAATGTCTGATGGATGCCTGTTTGTATAGCATAACTGGTATAATAGTAACTATAGATTCCATGCTGCTGACCCCAAATCTGCTTGACAGAGCAAAAGAGTAACTTTTTTGTTTTCCCACTTTTTTTGCCATCATGGTGGTCTGGAATGTTTTTTAAAAAACAATGTCCCTTGTTTTGGTGGTGATTTGTCATTGTTATTTAAATGCTTTATGGCAATCTCTGGATTGCCTATGGTTTGGGGAAGCAGCTGTGTGACATTGGGTATAGGAGTCAGCTACACTGTGAAATTGGAGTATTGAGTAAAAAACATATTGGAGATTGTAGAGGTTGGAGGATTCGCAAGGAGTGAACATGAAAGTGGTTGGAAATTGGAGAAGATATTGAGACAAACTGAGAAAGAGCTAAAAGTAGAGACTTGGAGAAGCAGAGTTTTGAGTGAAGAAAAGGGAAACATGGATTGTGAAAACAGCAACAATAGAAAGCTGCAGTTGTGGACCGTTAGATAAAGCATTGGGGAGTGGTCTAATGTGGACCATCTGGATGGTGCTGGATTTAGCAAAAATAGTGAAAATAGGATTGCGTAATAAATCGTGTGACAGTGGTTATGACCATGAGTGCAACAGTTTTGTCCTTCAGATGTTACCACTGTGGATTCAGGAATTGGTATAGATGAAGAAATAGAAAGTGATTACAGAAAAGGAGAGACACCAGTGATATTTTGGCTACCAAAAGTTTGGAAGAGGGACTGTAGATACAAAGTAAGAATGGGTGTGGATTGTAGCAGTTTTCAGACTGGCATCAGAAGAATGGTCTTTCCTGATGCTCTCTCAATTTTACAGTAATGGACGTCTGTGGATGTAATTCCAGCTTGTAAATAGTCTGCGTATTAAGTGAATATTCTCCCTTCCTGTTCCAGTCAGGGTCGGTGGAGACACCGGGCCAATGTGGGAATGCCTTAGTGCTCAAGTTGTTTCAAATATATATATATGAAGCATTTAGGAAAGTTACCTGTTGGTTTAGTTTAGGTAATTACCAATATTATGCCCCCACTCTGTATATCAATTCCATCTTGCCCTGGCAATATGATAGAAGTCTTGAGCTGATGGCTGAGAAGTGCTTGATGGAACAGATTGATTTTAATCCCAGCAAAATAAGGTACTGTTTATTGAGAAGCATTCAGAAGTATTTATGTTCCAGAACTCCCGTTATTTTTAGCTCTGAATGGAAAGTCATTACTTCTGAAAGAAAAAAAGGAACAACTTGAGAGTCCTTCTGGACTCCCAGCTCCTATTGATTTAGCAAGTGGACACTATAAACAGCAGGACTTTTACTGAGCTTCAGCTGCTGACCACCATGCAGTTTCTAGATCTGAAGACTCTGATAAGGGTAATTTTTATCCATGTTACCTTGTAGGTGGATAATTGCAGTTAGGTTTACAGGTGGGAGCTGCTCTTGAAACTTGCTGTGGTCCAGAATACACTTCCCTTGCTTATGGTAGCTAATACTGGTACACTAAAATATCAATTTTGTGAGAGCATCCTTCATTAGCATATACTTTGGGGGCCAATTCTAGATGTTGATTATAACCTATAAATGACCTCGTACTACTGGAACTATCTAATTCATTCCATACGGGCCAAGAGGTCAGGTTGAAAATTCTTCTACCATGAGAAGTCAAGGAGAGGGAGCCAAGAAACAGGCCTATTCAGGGACAGCTCCTTTGCTATAGAAACTCACCATCAAGGTGAGACACGTCCCTTTCCTGCTACATTTACAAAAAGCAGTCAAAACTGGACCTTGCCAATAAGACTTTAGAGCAGAGTGTATAATTTATTTTGAAGTAATCCCAGATATTTATTTTGTATTTATTATTTTTGATGTCATGATAGACTGTGTCCATTTTATTTATAATTAGGGAAAATTAAATTACTGATCAAGAACATAAATATAAAAAGAATGTAATATGATTTTGAGTGTTCTTATCAATATTTTCTAACTTTCTGTAGATGCTACAGGCATTTTTCTGAAAGTCACTTGCAACCCATCCAACTATGCAGTCCATCCAAGAATCTTAATTCTTAAAATTATATTTCATGACTTTAAAAAGTTGTCACCTTAGTTATTAGTTACACTCAATTAAATATATCTGTTGCTTATAGCATATCCAGAGATTTTCTCAGTGAAAGGTTAAGATATACAAGAGTTGAATGAAAATACTGGTGCTTCCTTAAATTTAGTTTAAATATGAATATTTTAATAAATAAAATAGGAAAATAATCTTTGAAGTGAGATTTTTTGGTTACCTCTATCTATTACACCATATTACTACCACTTTTGGACATATTCTTTGGACACAAGCTGTCACAAAAGAACCTAGTACATTATCCCTTCAACCAGTCTCAACAGTCCTTTCCAATTCTTCAACTGAATCAAACAGATTTCTTCAAATTTGACAAAAAGGTGAAAGTCACATGGCCTTGAGCTTGGACTATGTGGCAATTGAAGAAAGGCAGTGAGATCCAGCTTCGCAGGTCTCTAAAGGTAAAGATTTCCCTTGCACATATGTGCTAGTTGTTCCTGACTCTAGGGGGCGGTGCTCATCTCCGTTTCTAAATCGAAGAGCCAGTGCTGTCTAATGACCATTCCATTGTCATGTGGCCGGCATGACTAAATGCCGAAGGCACATGGAACGCTGTTACCTGTCACCGAGGTGGCCCCTATTTTTCTATTTGCATTTTTACATGCTTTCGGAACTGCTATGTTGGCAGAAGCTGGGGCAGGTAATGGTAACTCACCCCGTTACGTGGCGCTAGGGATTCGAACTGCCGATCTGAAAGATCAACAACCTCAGCATTTTAGCCACTGAGCCACCGCGTCCACCAAGTCGCAGGTCTCTAGGGGGCTCATAAAAGTGGTCTAGTCATTGTTGCAGAATTTTGAATATGCTAATGTGCTCTGAGGTGAGAGTAGTGTTCAGTTCAAAGAAATCCAAGCGAATAGTACCATCTTCATCAAAAGCACACAGTGGCGAGTTTTCCTGCTGAAGTCTTGATTCTCAGTTGCTATTTTTATTTATTTTTTGCAAGTAAAGCTTTGTAATGATATTCCATGGATGGATGCTTTGTCTCCAGGTCATAGGTCTGTACCTATACTTTTTTACCTGTCATAATGCTGTGAAGAAATATCGTAACCCTCATTCTTGTAGCATGACATCAGTTGCTGGCAAATTTCAGTTTTTGATACTTTAATTTCTGCTATCAGCATAGAGGGAACCCATCTTGCACAAACCTGGTAGAATTCAAGAACATACCTCTGACTCACATATTCTTGTGAAATGCCAAGATTGGCAGCAATTTACCATTGAGTCATCTGCTGACTGACCGTAATTAATTCATCAACCCTTTCTCGTGTGAAACTCATCGAAGGCTATCATGGGCTAGCCTGTTTATTCTTGATCACTCAGAACAATTTTTCACAGTTTACTACATTTTTGGGGCAAGTGATGCACAGTACTCATGCTAACACAGTTATCTCTATAAACAACCTGAGCTGGCAGTGAATTACAATTGGAGGGATTCCTTTGGCAGTAAAAGCAATTCTTTTCATGGCGCATTGCTTAAACTGTGCTGATGAGTATTAAAACTGTAGGGTCTCATTTCATGAACAATAGCAGCACAATATTTTCTTGTGTTAAATTTATATTTTACCAGAAAGAAATAATTTCTTCGTCAGTAAAATATAAATTTAACACAAAAAATAGTTTGTTGCAAAAGTGTCTGCCTGCAAAGGCTTCCTGGATTGGGGCTGAAAGGCGAAAGCAGAAGCAATATGCTCCCTCCCATATTTGGATAGACCGGGTTGCCCTGATAAACCCCACAATTTTCTTACACCAATTTCCTGTGAAATGAACGAACGCGCTAAAGACCTCATCAGAGCTTTTTAGCGCATTAATATTGCCATTTGTTAGCAACTTAGAAGCATTACTCTTTATTCAATCCCTATACATGATGCCCTATTCTATGTTGCTAATATCCATTCCTTTGCATTACTGGGTAGATCTTGACTGTCCAGTTGTCCATCCTTTCTTGGTCTGAGAATTAGTGATTATAATAGGAGGCATAAAGCTTATCTCTAGAAAATTTGCCCCCAAGCGTTTTTCAATAATTTATAATGGCAGAGAGAAAAGCATACATCTCAACAAACATGTTATTAGAGGTTTTGCTTGCTGGCAATGAAGACATCTGTTCTTTCAAGAAAAGGGCATGTACTTTTTGTTTCTGATTCTTAAGAAAGATATTTATTGTTATGTCACCCCAATGTGGGAGATGTCACTGTCAACCTATTTCAGTTTATTTCTCTTTTCTTCCTTGGCTAATAAGGAATGTTGCAAATATCCTTTATGTTTTCTCACCATAAATCTTGAATTTCCAAGTGACAATGATTTCTGCCAGGATTTCTTGATAAGGAGACATTTCACTAAGCATCTCTCGATAGCATATGACACTTATCGTTTAAGAAATGCATTAACTTGGTTTGCCCATAAAGTTTGCAGTGTAGCAGGCATTGTGCTATCTTAATAATTAACAGCCCAGAATATTCCAGCTGGAATTTATGGATGAATTACATTGTGGTTGAAAGCAAAAATGTCATGCAAGTCATCCACACATCATACAAGCTATACTAAAATATTGGCACTTCTAATTGTCTTCACTTCCATTCACTTACATGCATTAATTGCCAATCTGCATAAGAACTCTTCATATTTGTGATTTACAAAAATGATTTCTCAGAATTGTCATTAATTTTCCATTCAAAAGTACATGGGAAAGAGTATCTTATAGAAATTGTAAAAAACCATAACAGTTGTGAGAGAACTATCCATAATCCTGCGATAGTATAATTCTGATCTGAGATGTATCGAAGTTCTATTAATATATTTCTCCTTAACAGGCGTCACACAAAACAGTGTACTGTATCTTGGTTTCATTGAACATATTATGCCAACATTTCACTGTCATTGTTGGAAAGAACGTGTGAAAACTTTGATTTAGAAACTGGTGGTAACTTTTTAAGCAAGAGTGGCTTCAACTGAAAGTTTTCCTCACTTGTGGGTCAGTCTCACATACTGGCTTGGAAATATTTTAGCCTATCATCTTTATAGAATTACTTCAAATCATTTGACATTTTTAGATTGTTTTGCATGTAAAGCTCAGCTCAGGTCAACCTGCAACCATTTCAATTGGTTTAAGGTCAGTGCTCAGTTCAGTCATTTCAAATGTAAAAATTATTTTGCTTCAGTCCTTCTGTTGTAGTTTAAATTCAGTGTTTGGACCATTTTAAGGTTCAGCTCATGGATAGATACTTGACAGTCTTCTGTGGAATTTGCTGGCACCATCCAGAATGATAAGAGAGCTGTTTGGGAATATAATGTAAAGCAGCTTCATGTTGGGTGAAGTTCTTTTATTGAAATGTAGTGTTTCACTTTTTTCTAAAGTAACTTTTCACATAAATGTCCCAAAGTTTCTCTTTCCTCTATCTACAAAATGTTCTCATTGTCTGATGGATCATCTGAGTGGTCTATGGCCAACTTGAGCATTATTCCCTGGATGCAGGGTTCCATGCACACCACTTTTATTCAGTGCTGTCATTATGGTAGACTTACGAACACTTGACATGAGATGATGCAGAAATGGTTTACAAATCCATTGTCATTATCCTGGGATTCTTTGTGGCCTTCATATTTTATACTTGGCTCTTATGATAAATTTTGTTGGATAACCTAGGAATACTAATAATGGTTGGGTGTGTTTTGTCCATTTATATACTATCTCTTTTACTGTGGATTAAACTAATGTGTTAGTATATTAATACGTGAAGCTTCTCTAACTCATCCTCAATTGGTTGGAACATCTAGCTTACTTTACAACCCTGTAAGAGAACTGATTTTCATAGGGCTTTTCATACTGTTCCCAGGAAAGACAATAAATGTCTTAATATATTCAGTAAAGACACAACACAGTAGCCTATTTTGGGTGTGTTTGCTTAATAAGATTCTATTAACTAGACTTCGAAGAAGCTCTGTTTGCATTGTGGGTTGCATATTTGGATAGGTCTAAAGTGTCCACAAATTTTCTCTCACTATTGTAGCTTTCTGTATTGAAGCAATCGCAAGTTTTTCTTCAATTTCACACAGTTGCTTATGACAGAATATTGCTTCTGTATTTTATTAGCTGGATTATACAGACTTGGAAGCTGGAAAACCACCCTGTGCTTCTCCATGTTGAGTTCACTTTTTCTACATCCAAGATAACTCATTGCTCTTTGCTATTTTTCAGTTTGATTAGTTCCAAGAATCAAATTATACCTTGCTTTATTCAATTAAAATACGATTCAGGAACGTTTCACTCATATTAATAGATTAATGGTACACTTGCACACAGTTTTTGAAGGAACTTGGCAGATCGTTGTTCTAAACATCTTGGAGAATTAACCACAGATCTTCTGTGGATGTAGACTGTCTCAAATCTTTCTGTCTCTTCATGTAATCTAAAACAGAATCAATGATATTGAGATTAGGGCTCTGTGGGGGCTAAGCCATCACTTCCGGGACTTCTTGTTCTTCTTTACACTAAAGATAGTTCTTGATGACATTGGCTGTATGTTTCATTATCTTGCTGCAGTATAAATTTGGGGCCAATCATACACCTCCCTGATGATATGGCATGATGGATAAGTATCTGCCTATATTTCTCAGCATTAAGAACACCATTGATCCTGACCAAAATCTCCCAATTCCATTTGCAGAAATGCAGCCCCAAACTTGCAAGGAATCTCCACCTTGCTTCACTGTACCCTGCAGACACGCATTGTTGTACCCCTCTCCAGCCCTTCAGCAAACAAACTGGAAAGCTACAGCCCAATATTTGAAATTTTGACTCATCAGTCCAGAGCATTTGCTGCCATTTTTCTATACCACAATTCCTATGTTTTTATGCAATAGTTGAGTTGCTTAGCCTTGTTTCCAGGTCAGAGTTACGGCTTTTGGATCACAATTCTTCCCGGAAGACCACTTCTCTCCAGACTTCTCCAGACAGTAGATGGGTCTTACTGGTTTCTGCCAGTTTGGTGCTGATGGCACTGCTGGACATCTTCCAGTGTCAAAAGGAAGTAAGCATGATGCGTCTTTCATCTGCTGCATGGAGTTTCCTTGGTTAACAACTGCATCTACAGTCCTCAACTTTGACTGTTTCTTTGTGCTTCTTCAAAAGAGCTTGAACAGCACATCTTAAAACCTCAGTCTGCTTTGAAATCTTTGCCTGGGAGAGACCTTGCTGATGCTGTATAACAAGACCTTGTGTCTTGTTCCTGCGCTCAATTTTGCCGTGGTGTGTGACCTGTGAAACTGTCTTCCACAACCTCAGAGTTAGTAGCAGAGTTTGGCTATTCCTCACCCTGTTTTAAGCCTCCTAGGCAGCTCTTTCTGTTTCAGTTAATGACTTGTGTTTCAGCTTACATATGAAATCGATGGTCTTTGGCACCTCCTTGGTATAATTGGTTAATCATATACCTGCCTCTAAGCCTACAAAATTCCTGACTTTGTGTAAGTGCTCAACTGTAAGAATTGATGCTGTTTTGAAGCCGAAGGGTAATATTGATTTGATTTAGATTTTTCTTCTGTTTGCTCACTTTTGCATTTTGTAAATTGATTAAAAATAATTATCAAAAATAATATTTTTGAAAGTATTCTTAATTTACAGCTATTTGTATAACTCCTAGAACTTTTACACACTACTATAGTTCTGGGTTTTCTTTTATCAAATGCATTGCCTTAATCATAAACAGGCAGCTGCTTGAGGCTCATATCTCTTCTGCCTTCAATTACATTATCAAATAGAGTTATTTTTTTACCTTATTTTAGCAGAAAACGGTTTTAAAAATCATGCACAAACTTTTGTGTAGACTTGACTCTCCTGAAAAGTAGCACCACCCCTAGAGGTGGAGGCTCTCACCTCACAATCAGGAGGCTGTGAGTTCGATCCTAGCTATAGGCAGATGTTTGGAATAGGCTCTCTTAAGGAGCAGGGGGTTGGACTAGATGACCTCCAAGATCCCTTCCAACTCTGTTATTCTATCTATGTAAAGCCTAGCATTTGAGAAACATATCCCAGAGATTCTTATCATGGCCGTGCCAGGAGATTGTTGAAATATGGCCTTTGGCTGTTCCTTCTCCCTCATAATAATAAAAAATGGCACCTGCCCTGAATTTAAATATTCTAATGCTGAACATAGATATAAGTACTCTCCCAAACTCCAAATTAAAAAAAAAGTCATGTCAGCATATTTTGCTGAATTGTAATCCAGTTTTTACTATTTTGATGTGGGATAAGTCAGGAACCTATTTTTTTAAGAGCTCAAGGTA
>JAOYMU010000001.1:131998655-132009104 GCA_025802295.1 Psammodynastes pulverulentus | reverse complement strand
GGTGACCAAATACTTATTTTCCACCATAATTTGCAAATAAATTCATTCCAACTCAGCCAATGTGATTGTCTGGATTTCTTTTTCTCATTTTGTCTCTCATAGTTGAGGTCTACCTATGATGCCAATTACAGGCCTTGCACAATTGGTGGCTGACTAAATACTTTTTTGCCCCACTGTATATGTTTAGAAATTTTCTAAAGTAATAAAATACACTGGACTTTGGTTGGATTGTTTCCCTGAAAATATTTAATTCCTTATTATGTTGTCTTAAGTTTCTAGCTTATAGAAATACCATAACTTCACAGAACAATGACCTGAAGATAAAATAAACAGTTCAGATTAAACAAAAGCATGTACTTGTCTCCAATGCATTCTTCAGGGTGTTTAAGACAGTACCACCATCTCCCAATTTAATGCTATACTTTAAAGGAAAAAACCTTGTTCTCCACGGAGAAACAGACATTAGTCAAGATTGTACATTTGTAGGATAAATTTCTTTCATAAATTCCCCAAACGTTCATTTGAAATGTGGATCAGCACACAATAATCTTGAAGCACAGGTTGTTTTTTAGGTACCCAGAAGTTGGGGATGCAGCCCTCTGTAGAGAATTATGCAAAGAAATGGATTGGATATAGCAGCATATCATGTATATACAGTAATGGGGTGGATTCTATGAGGTAATGGGGTGGAATTACAAAAATGATGGTTTGAGAGAACAAGGAGACAATATTCTGTGAACATAGTTATTTCCTAAGATAATGTTTTAAGATGTTTGGACTTCAACTCCCAGAATTCATAGCTGGTTGCCACATTGTAACTTGTGATGGCTATAAAGCAAATCCCCACTTTTAACAATCCTTTTTTGTGACAGTTGTTAAGCAAATGCAGTGATTGTTAAGTGAACCAAAGTTCACTACAGGTATCGTTTTGCCAAAACCCAGAAGTAAATACTAGTTTTCAGCAAAATTTTGTAAAACGTAATCACAGAACACTGTAAACGGCTATAAAGATGGACTTCGGGTTTTGAGTGCCCAAAATGCAGTTGTGTGGCTGTGGGGGGAGCGCACTTTTGGAACTTCAAATTTGGATTGAAGTACCAGTCTGTTTGAACTTCCAATGGTTGCTAAGCAACCAGCATTGAGGACTAACTAAACATTTCATGCACAGAACATTTCCGCCCCTTTAATAAAGAAATCACATTTATGTACCTCTGTTTGATTCTTTATTTTTACACTTTGAGAGTAACAAAAAAGCTTTAAAAATGAAACAAGACACCATGCTATACACTTCCGAAGAAAGTCTGCTTCTTTAGCCTAAGGCAAATATTTTTGCTCTAACATCCATTTAAGAATCAAAATAGATTAAGGAAATTGTTGTGGCAAATTGAAAATATGATTTTCCAATTAAAAGTACAGATTTTGTCACTTTTAAAAGAGCCATTTTTTTTAGTTTTGCAGATAAATTGATCATGCATTATTTCTTCCTGTAAGAATAAAATACCTCATTAGAACAGTTCTGTTTTAAAGAGTAAATGAAAATTTTAAAAATAAAATATGGAGAATCAAATCTAAAAGACTGATTTAGCCTATTTGCATTTTAATATTTTCCAGTGTTAAAACTATACTATTTAGAACTACAGGTAGTCCTCATCTTACAACCACAGTGAAGCCCAAATTTTCTATTGCTAAGCGAGACAGTTAAGTGAATGTTGTCCCATTAACGTCCTTTCCTGCCACAGTTAAGTGAATCAGTGCAGTTGTTAAAGTTAGTAACACGATTGTTAAATGAATCTGGCTTTCCCATTGACTTCGATTGCCAGAAAGTTGCAAAAAGTAATCACATGACTCTGGGACACTACAACCGTCATAAATGTGAGTCAGTTGCCAAATGTCTGAATTTTGATCAGATGACCATGGGGATGCTGCCACAGTTGTGTGAAAAACAATGCCGTTGTAACTTTGAACTGTCATTAAATGAACTGTTGTAAGTTGAGGACTACCTCTACAATTTATTTCCTTTTAAAAACTGCTACTTTGTTGATTTTTCTCTGATTATGGTGTCCTTAAGTGCTCTGAAGCGAGTTTTGAAAGGGTACGTGAATTACTCCATTTCAGCAGTTTAGCTGAATATCTTGCCATTACACAATAGCCCCATCAGTGCTGCCATACATAAAGTGCACAGATGAAATGCCATTAGTTACATCCAGTTTTGCGATGAGTCAAACATACAGGGTACAAAAACTATTTAATTTACTATTTGAAGCCATAGAACTACACGTTGATAATTACACACGGATTAAGAATTACAGTAACGTGTTTTTAAAAGTAACATTTTTTTCTGATTTAATTTTGAGATATACAATAATCAAATAAAGTTTCATATTTTTAAAAGGGATTATTCATAACTTCAGCAAAATATAAACATGTTCTGGTAAAATATTTTTACATGAATTTATGTTACAAATATGTATTTTGTACTCCAGCAGATTTCATAGTAGCAGAGTTCAGTGGGAAAATTGACCTTGTTAACAAATTGCTGTATTTCAACATTGTAAACAAATTCAGTAAAATACTACACAATCTATTTCAGAAATATATATAATAAAAATACTTAATTTTCCATTATCAGTGGAATTAAAAGTTTAACACAAAACATCTTTTAGCCAGCTGATTTAACATGTTGTTAAACCTAAAAATCATTCCTGCTTGCAAAGAGGCATATCTGTAGTAAATGTCATCTGAATTGTTTTCCATGAAGCATTTTCTTGAAACCAGAAAATGTCAATTAGTAATGTCAATTTTTCATATGTATACGTGTGTGTGTGTGTGTGTGTGTGTGTGTGCGCGCGCGCACACACACACAGAGTATATATGAATACCTACTGAATAAAGGCAAGTGTTCTAGATCGTCATGCTAATAGAGTAACAGAAGGGACCTTGGAGGTCTTCTAGTCCAACCCCAGTGTTTCTTTCAAAGACTCGTATTGGGGCTAACTATATTCTTGAATATCTTAAATGGATATAGGAACATCTATTAAAGATGTAGCTTAAGTAAACTATATTTAATATTGCAACTTATTTTATTTATTTTATAAGACAAATAAATAAAATCGTGACTTGGGTACTAGTTAACAGTATTGTCTAAGAAAAGATATAATGTAATGGACAATTTAGATTATCACCATCACTTATACTATTTTAAAATTGAAGGAAAAAATAAAGAAAAAATCTATCTGAATAATGTTGCTGCCAAGACACTTAATGTGCAGATGTCAGATAGATTAATATTGCAACTGAGCTTTCAATTCACTGCTGTTTTAGTTAAAAACCCCAGAGTTGTGAGAAATGGCAATCTCCAGGAAGAACCCCCCTGGCTACTGCTTATGCTATCTTCCCTTTGTTTCACTTGGAAGCCTCAAATTTCTTTTTCAGATTACAGTTATGAGGTCTAAAAGGGAGTCACTGACAGATGTGAACTTAATTGAATGGCCCTGTTGTTTCCACAGATACATTTCTAAGACAACATTAAATCATTTATTATGAAGAAACATACTTGTTGGGAAGGAATCGTGCTTTAGAGATTATACAAAACACAGATTGTTGCTTAAGCTACTTCTGAGAGTGGAAAAAAACCCTTTATAATATGAGGTTTTGCTGGTGAGGACTCAATTCTTCAAATGGGTACAACAGATGCAAAAACAAAAGTTATTTCTGCACCAAATACAAGATTCTAATGAAATGGATGGTATGTGATTTATTTTTCCACAATGCTCACTTAAGTACTCACTCATCTAATTAAATGTACTGAGTATACTGCTTCAAAGAAAAGTATCAGGTAAATTTTTTCTCTCATTTCTTATTCACCAATAGATCCATAATAAGCAAGGCAGGATAGTCAGATGACTAAGAACCAAGTTTAGCACAGTTATACAGATTAGCCACAAATATTTATTTCCCATGTGAGAATATTAATATTTTAGGTCATTTGCTTATTCATAATACATAACATACTAGATTTTTCTTCTAAAAGTAGATTTTCCTATAATTTCCAGAATTTTAAGTCTAGATGACCTGAGAATTCTGAGAATTTATTTCATCTCATTTGGAGGACAAGTAACAATATTCATAAATTTTACTGGACAGATACAAATTTTAATCCCACCAAATGAAGAGACAGCTGATGTGCTGCATTCCTCTGAGCATACTACTATACTTGGTTATAAGATCAAAACAAGATGGTATTAAAGGGCTGCCCCCCTTCAACTTTTTGGGAGCATATATTTTCAACTTTCATTTAAGTGTATGCATGCAAGAAGTAATTTTATAACAAAATAAAGATAAATATGAATATCCATTTGAAAAAAAGGGTTATTAAACACAAAGAACAGTGTAATTCACAACCACGTTACCATACAGAAGAACATTTTATTTATATATCTTTTTCTTCTTAAGAAAATAAAAATGGAACATTTGTTAAAAAATAAGGGAGACTAGTATTATTTTAATAGCCTAACCACTTCATTCTAAAGAGATTTAAATTTTATGCTCTTATTCTCAAAAATATATTGAATAAGGCATATTTATAGTCCACTTTTGAGTAACAGACTGAAATTGTATTACAATATACCATCAATGTAATGTAAAGCATTTTCAGATAGGAATGCTAAATACAACAACTTAAAAATGGAGTCGTTGTATCTTACTTCAGCTTTTTGGTTTCTTTATATTTGCTTTCCAAAGTCAGTTCAGAATTTTAGAATTTGACTAAGATGGTTAAGAACAATATAACCAAGTCCATTGTGAACCAGCAAGTATAATTCACTGAGATTTACAAATGATATGCAATGTTCTCACAAAACCTCTACATAGTCAGCAGCATTGACCAGATCTCGGTTTTCATTTAAAGATTGTACTGATGTAACTTCACCATAAATCTTGTTACATGTAATTTTTATGAAACTAGAATACATTCCTTTTAGAGCTTTAACCTCTGCGGTTCACATTAACATTGATTGTACTGCAAGAAAGTAAGCAAAATTAATTTAGCTTGGTTATTCCTACTGGCCAGAGATTTAATTTTCTTGGTATACAATCATGACTTGCACACATTTCCTACTTCCTGCTTGCAAATAATAGAATTGCAAAATGGAAACAGATAAACATCCTTTCTTATCTAGTCCCCTGAGAAGAGAAAGACTTTTATCACCCAAACAAATAATAAACCAATGGAAGATTGAAAAAGTTGCCACTAATAGGCTTTTTTTTATCCTGACAAATTTCTTATGAGACCCTCTTGCAAGCACAACTTCACAGTACAGTACCTATTTTCCCCCTTTCTCACTCCAAACTGAAACAGAATTCAGATTCAAGAAGCAGTAAGTTCTTATAAATCTGGACTGTGAAAAAAGGAGTGTTCTGTGGGATTAAAATGAAGACTGAAAACCTGATGGGTTTAGCTTATTCTGCTTTTCTCTTCCAGGTTAAAGTAAATTGCACCACTTTCATTATTTCTTAGACTGAAGAAAGCCACAATTAATTGGCTATTGTCATGTTCAAGAGGTGTCAAAGTTATTCCATTCCAATTAACCAGTATCTTGCCTTCCTGATTTAAAACCTGAAAGTCATAAACTACATAACAATTTTCATATCTGTAATCTATAATGTGTACAAAGTCCTTATTCCTTACAGTGATGAACTTAATGTAAACCTCATTCTAGCAGATGTTTACATAATTAATAATGGATGCTCCTGTAACAGTTTTAAAACAGCATGTTGAGGAAAGCTTTTGCATTTTTTGTACTTCAGTTCCTTTTTGTGGGCATATTTTCCTCTGCTTATGAATACTGCTATACAGCTATCTGTAACACAACTCCGAATTGCTAGTAACAATGCAACAAACTCACCATGCTTCAGAAAGAAGCTGATTGCTAACTCCAGGATTCTTTAAAATGCCAGTTATTTTAAGAGAGCCTAGAAATAGTCCATTCTATTATGTCTTTAATCTAGAAAGTGCTAAAAAGATCATAATGGGGACCCCCAAATCATGTGAATCTCAGTGCTTCATGATTCATATGAATATTTTTATCTAGCATCTGTTCCAGAACCTCAGTGGGCCAAATCAGTGTGACTGACACTCTTAGCTCTTGAATCTGTCAGACAATTAGTTCGTCCCTGCATAGGAAAGAGAACAGAAAGGGTTTATATACAGTTCTAAACTATGCAATCAGTCATTGAAAAATACAAACACCAAATGAACAAAATGCACGGTAATAAATAAAAAGAACAAAGACTGGTACTGTTTACCTAAAATTAGTTTTAGGATCTTAACTGAATTTCAAGATTGTTCAGCACACTTTCAGTTAACTAGATAAGCTTTATTCCAACATGCAACAAGAGCATTTTGTATCTTTATCAGTGCCTGATTCAGTTCCTTAAGGAGGAATCCAAAAAGCTCCGAATTAAAGTACTTTTTTCCACCACAAGCATAAACCTGGAAGCATTTGCTTCTGTTCTCAAACTGTGGTTATCTGAAGAGCACATGTTCAGTCAAATCATTCTTTATTAGACAAAGTAGCCAATTGTACTATCAGTTTTTTTTTATCGTACTTGTTTTAGGAAGTGAGCAATTAAAAAGAATGTGTTTCTAAAATAGCATGTGAACATGAAAGATCTTCAAAACTGTTTTTTTCAGAACTTAAGATATCTTGGAAGTTTTTTTAAAAATTCTAAATTCTATGGTTTGTATGATAACATTGACCGATAAAGAGTTCTGCCATAGGATATTGAACTCATGAAAATATAGCAACTTCAGCAAATAAGAAAAAATACAATGTTGCATCCTGAAAATGCTAAGAGCTATGATTATTTGTAAAATAAAATGCACACTATATGTCATATTTTATATTATAAAAATAGAACCATTTTACATTTTTTCATATCTGATCAAGCTTCTCTACAGATTCAAGACAAAGCCTATGATGTTATTGTGGCCACATTATTAATTAAATATTTAGCCTTACAAACTTATTAAGACAAATGTCTCACAAACTGAAGACTTTTATTTTACTTTTATTAACTCTCGTTATTATATTCCACAAGATGTTGGCATTTATAGTTCCATTTTTAAAACTGACGTTCCTAATTGCTTTGAGTATTTTATTTTGGGCTTTATACAAATGCAAGAATATTTCAGACAACGGGAACTACCCATATATAGGTTTTTACTCTCCTGGTGTTATGCATTAGCATTGAAAGATCTGCTACATTGTCATCTATGTTAGTTGAAATTATAGGGTTAGTTAACAGCCACAACATAACACTGGTCATTTAAACAAGATTATTAAATCAAACATGACAAAATATTAAGACGTGAAAGAGAATCTTCATGCAGACATTATTAAAATGTGATTGAATTAATATTTTGAGATCTCATTTTTCCCCGTGGAAGATTGTAGCCCTACCCAATGATTTTCATTAGCAAGTACTATGTAGAAATTGAACGTTGAAAAACAATCTTTATAAAAAGTATTGGTTGAAGTTTGAAAATATTTTTGAAGTGTAATTCTTCCTGTGATTACTCAGGGGCACAATTTATTTTTATTTATGGCCCCTTGGGGCAGATTAAAGTTGCTCTAGAGCAGGGGTGTCAAACTCAAGGCCTGCGGGCCAGATCCGGCCCCTGGGGTGCTTAGATCTGGCCTGTGGGGCCAGTCTGTAAATAGCAAAGGACTGGCCTGTGGTGCCTTTGCCTGCAAAAATGGAGCTCAGGAGAGTGGTGTACAGTCCTCCCGAGCTCCGTTTTCGCTGGCAGAGGGTTGCAGGAGGTCATCACAGCTGGAAACGGAACTCGGGAGCCCGTTTCCTTGGCAGAGTGCTTGGGCCACCACAGGCATCCCAGACATGAGTAATGTTGAGCTGGCCACACCCATCCTGGCCACACCCATCCCAGCCTCCTGAGGTCAAACACAACCCTGATGCAGCTCTCAATGAAATCGAGTTTGACACCCCCTGCTCTAGAGAGTTTACCAAGCCCTGTGTGTAGCCTCTGACTTTAGCAAAAGCTGGCAAATTGGAAAAGCCACACAGAATTCCTTCCACTGTTAATTGCCTTCTAGGCTAATTCTCCAATTTACACAACTGAGAAACTGCTGCAAATTGACACTTAAGTGCATCAGTATGCTGGATGTTGTTCAGATATATTTTAATCCTAATCAGTGTGATACTAAACTTCAATAGTCACTTAAAATGCCTGGACAATGAAGGTAACTTTGCCAACTTCAGAAAATATGAATATAAAGCAGTCAACAACAGTTTGTCTGCTTTCCCTTGATAATCAAGGTGGAAGACAAGGATGGTTCTGGAAAAGCATTTTGATGATTTTGAAAAACCATGATACAGTAAAATAGTATAAAAAGGATAACATTCCTGCAAGGGGAACTTGAATATCATAGAATTTATGTGTAATTTCAATTGCTTTTCATATACTACAAGCCATTACAGAATAACATTGTCCATACATAAGACAATAAAAACATAAAATGTCTGCTACCTGAAATTATTTTAAATAGCATAAAGACACCTCTCACAAGTCTATTAGCCTCTGCTTGCCTATTATGGGAAAGACAGTATAAGATATTTTTTCACATATAGCCAATTATCTTTATCATAGTCTCCAGATAGCTTCATTTATACAACATTTATGACTTACTCTCTTCCCTACAAAAAAAGCATACATAGACAGAAGCAAAAAATGCAAATCCACAACCCAAGAAGACATGTTCAATTACACAACACCTGATTGTAGTCTGAACTGCATGGTTCTGTCACCTCATTTGCTATCTGTATGAAAGACTTATTGTTTCTATTGACAACACTGGAATGTGTGCCCTAAAATATTCAGAGAATAGAAAGAGCAATGAATTAGCAGCAGTCATCAGTATATAAAAGGGTAAAACTGCAAAAGTTGATGGCCATTTTAAATAAAATTGTGGGGCCTACATACTAGAAGTTTTGAAATAGATTGTTGCAGTGTTATAACATAAAATTAGGAATGAAACACTATCAAACTTAGTTCCATGTCTGAGTTTGGGTTCTTATACGCCCAAGTTCGTCATTTTACCTATAGCTATTTTAAGCCCTGCCAGTAACGTCTAGTTGCATAAGAATATTATAGGGCTTCTTACTTGAAAATGATCTTCAGTTGTTTTGCCACCCACGTTAAGAATATTCATTGAACTGGCACGCTTCATGCTGGACAGTGAACATGCAATGATAAACCAATCAGAAGAGCTGAAAATGGAAAGCCCTGAATACACAAAACATATATAACAAGAAAATAACTCCTACACTATTAACACTGTTATGACTGAAAGAAATACAATTTAGTATACACGCATTTTCCTATATTTATCACAAAAGATCATAAAATTTAAAATTATTTTAAGTACCATTTTATTAACAATTAAATTCTTTTACTCTTAACTGTCCAATCCCACCATAGAGCTTCTAAAACTCAAACTGTGTCATACTGTTTTAAATCATTATTTTAAAGACAGATATCGTACTACCGGTATCTACATTTTAAAAAAAATCCTTAGTTAAGAACTTGTCCTTCATTCTTGGTAACTGAATGGACAAATGATAGCCCATGTTGACTTGTTCCTTAATAGCTTTAATTTAAATTAAATAATTAAATAATTTAAATTATTGGATTTTAGAGATTCTCTTTTCTGGAGATAGTTTTTCTGATCTGGATTGCAGATTGTAGAATATAATATATATGAGGCATTGCCAAAATTCTGCCCTAATATTCTAACATTAGCCAACTGAAATTCACAACCTGTAGAGGAGATTTGATACCAAACCTTACTATATTAAACAACGTACTCAACTCTTAAGCCCCAGAGGATGTTGTTATTATTATATTTAACTGTAACAATGCATATAAAACCTTGTAGAATTCCAGGACTTATTGAACAATTATCCCAGATTGAACTACAGCTATAATAATTTAGGGGCTTCTAAAATTTTAGAGGTTTTACCCTTAAAGATTTAAAACCAAGTAGCATAATACAAAAATTACTATTTTTCTATACTCTTGGTGTGCTCAGCACAGCAAACATTTGCACTACTGTAGGCAAAACCTGGACATATGCCAGCTAGGACTCTTATGAACCTTTAAGGTCTGAAACAGTAACTGTATATTTTGGGATGAAAAACTTGAGACAGCTGGCTATTACTACCCAGTCAGTTTACACTAGTCATTTTGGTAAGGGATTTTTTATGGGAAATTTGTAACAGTTTATTCCCTGCACTGGAAAGGTCATATTGTGGTGGCTGAAATTACTTGGTCTTATAGATTTGTGTTGTGAGTAAAGCAAGTGTATATCAGTAGACCGCCACACCATATCTTTTGGCCCAGATTAGCCAAAAGACAGCCCATCAACATAT
>JAOYMU010000001.1:131968380-131991747 GCA_025802295.1 Psammodynastes pulverulentus | reverse complement strand
TCGGTTCACGAACAATTCGGTTCGCGAACAGAGTCAGTTCACCAATTAAGTTCGTGAACCGAGGTACCACTGTAATAATAAATTTACAACCACAATTCATGCTCGCTGCTTTGAGTTATTTATAAAAATAATGAAGATGGGATAAAAAATAAATAAATGCATAAATGTATATGTGTTTTCTCCCAAGCTTTGATTGTTAATGTACTTTTGAGGGAGAGGAAATGATTAGAAAATAATGAAAACTACCGAAGATTAGAACACTATTATCCATGAGGAGAATCCCAAGAGTTACACACATGGAATTCAGTTAGCACATTTATTCTTATTGGTAGACTTTCCAAAACTATCACAGCACAGGAGCAATACTGTTCGTTAAATATTTAAAACTTTTAAAGTAACCATTTTTGGACTTATTGTCTAAAATACTGCCTTGGCCACTTCTACAACGAAGAATGTTGTAAGAATATGGCATAAAAATGAATAATAAAACAACCTGAAGCATTACTGTCTAGGTAGGATAACCAGCCCTTTTTTAAAAAACAGAATAGAATGAATATAACATCTATTCTTAATCAAGAGGCTGTTCTGAAAGATTTTGAAAGTTTGTACCTTCTATTCAATATATATGAATATATATCATATCCCAATAAGCATTTGAAATCTATTTTCATTGCAATTACTTGCCTTCAGTCTTTTGAGGACTTCTAGAAACAAATGGCAGATTGAAGATGGCTCAGCGAAAAGCGGAGCTGAAATTTGCAGCTAAGAACAGGGAGCCATCAAGTAGATCAGCTCCTTTGACCTTCTCTTTAGTGACATATTAAAGTGAGTTGGGAATGCAGAAAAGAGAGGCTGAAAATCTCTATTGTATTAAATTTCCATCCAAATAATTATTTCAATATCACAAACTGCTAGGATTATTTTAAAGATTACTTTTCAGGCAAAGATAACGTTTTAAAACAATAAAAAACAATTAATATTCTTAAAGAAGAATCTCAAACTTAACAGTGTTTTGTAAGAATATGATGGGTATGTTTAAATTGCAGCTGCATTTGACATGATTTAAATCTGGTTTACTCAACCCTAAAGACCACATATTATTCAAAGCAGATATTTCCATTCTAAAGAAAGTCATTTATTGATCAGAACATTTTAAAATATGGACTATTTGTGATCTAGAAATACTGTTTATTTCCTTGAATGCTCTATCAATCGCAAATCTGTATATATCGTAATAAAAAGTAAAACACATGCAAACAGTGCATCTTCTTGCACTTGAAAACTGAAGGCATGCCAAGCAGAAGAAAAAAAATACCAGGGAAGAGTACAGTACACAGTTCTAATTCCAACAGGAAAAATAAAAAAATAATAAGATAATGGTGTTTCTATTATATGCTGATTGACTGTCGTAGCACTGTTAATACTAAATCAGAAAGAAAGACAAAGAAAAGTCAAAGAAAGTCAAAGATGAGCAGGAAAAAAGTCAAAGAAGAAAGGAATAAAATAGAGCCACACAACCTTTGGGGCTCTAAAATTCAGGCAAGATTTTAGAGCAACAGAAGAAATCTCCAAAAAATATCCCACTATTGAAATTAATCTACACTTCCAAATGCAAGATGAATTGCTATTGGTTTCAAATGTATTATAAAAACAAAATTATCATGATGCGCTTATGAAGAACAATAATTCTATCTGCTCAGTGTATCCAGTTACAAATCAAAGCTAGAAAACTATCTGCTGTTACAACAAGCGTCAATCATTATAACAATAATAAAGTTATCAGACAAATAGAAAAACATGTTCAATTATTTAAGAACAACACTGGCTTTAGAAAGTGCTTTTTTGTTTGAACTTCTACGTCACACTTTTTGCATTATCCAATGAGAACAGATGGCATGAGATAAAAAAAAAAGTTTTTTCTAAAAATGCAACAGACTTCCCAGATGTTTGGAAGCAGTAATTTATCCAGCTGTAGAGCCAGATTTTATTTTTGCATTCTAGTGCCATGAATTTTCAGAAATGTTGAATACAGAAGTAGATTTTGCAGCACAGCTCACAGCATACAGGTGGTCCCTGACTTACGATGCTTAATTGGAACCGGAATTTCTGTCATTAAGAGATGCAATCGTAAAGTACAAAGTCATGTGACACATCACTTAGCAACAGCAATCCTGGCAGTCTTCATTGAAGTTGTTAATTGAATCCCACTGGTGAATAAGCGAGGACCCACTTAGATCAAAGCCATTCCTGTCTTGATCGCTCCCCATCCTGAGCTTCAGTAAGATAAGGGAGACTCCTCTTCAGCTCCCCCACCTTCCTATCTCCCTTCCATCTCTGCTTTTGGCCATTTTGCCCAGCAGCACTCCTTGGCAGTGGCAGCAGCGGCAGAAAAAAAGAGGCCCAAAGCCTTCAGCAGTCTCAGCCAGCCATCACTACTCCTGGATCCCTACTTCAGCCTCAGCACTGCCAGCGACATGGAGTGCCACCTTAAGCCCCACACTTGCAGCCAACTAGAGCCACAGCACAAAGTCCCAGCCACTACCACTGCCCTGCACTCTGCAAGCCCTGCCACACCCAGCTGATCTTCACCATCTTCTTCCCACTGCTGATAAGGCAGGCCCAACCTGGCTATAGGTGAGGCAGCTGCTGACTATGCCAGACAGCCTTCCTGAGGCCACTCATGTCATTCTCTAAATCAAATGTGCTCCTTCACAATGCTTCAGAAATCTTCTGAGGCCTTCCGAAGCATTATGGGAATCATGTGCATAATTTTGGCAACAGTGAATCCTATCTGCAGAATGGTGTGAGTAAACTTGGTGTGGCTATCTGAGGCTAAAGACCCTGGGCCTATTTTAGCTCCCCCACTATCACCACCACCGCCACCGAAGAGGCCACTGTATAAGGTGACCAAAAGGACAAATAGCGGGTGGGGGGCAGATGGAAAAGTGAGGGGATTTGAAGAACCAATGCAATTATAAGTACAGCCAAGTTACCAAGCGCCCAAATTTTAATCACATGACCAAACTAGTTGTTCAGCACCACTGTAACTTTAAACAATGAAGCTGAATGAATGTTTGTTAAATGAGGGCTACCTGTATGGAAAAAAACCAGTGGGTTTCATTTATACAGAAGTTATTTGCACTTTGTTTTCACAATACAGTCTAAGGTTTTTTTTTTTCTTTTATATCATTCCATCAGAGTTTACAGCAGTATTTGTTTCCTGAATCAGCAAACTTTTTAAGTGATAAAGAATACAAGCATGTGACTGTCATACTTTGCTTCCACTAAAAAAACCATTAGCTTGATTTAGGCTGTGTATTAACTAGGACATTCAATCAGCATTCAAGCACACACAGCAAGATCCAAATATTAATTCCTAGATTTTCCCCATTTGAATATTTTCCAATTGATTTTAAAATATAAAAAGCAGGATTTTTCTTTTACTCAAATCTGAAGATGAACATAAACCAAGAATATGTTATAACACCAACAGAATAAAAACTTGACTGCACTGTGTACTGTACTCACCCCATTCCATTCTAAGCTCATACTCACTTCCTCTCCTCCATCAGGTCCACTCTCATACTTTACCACATCAATATTAAGGCTCTCGCGGCTTTGCCTTCTCTCTATACTTTCTGGATCATTAAGTACTTCAGCAACTTTTTGTTTGTGGACATTGTCAAGTCCCTATTACAACAAGGAAAGACAAAACAAACATCAGCAAGGAGCTTTTCAAATCACTCCACCTTAATGAATTCACAATAAATGAAGATTAGAAAATCCTTTTATAGTTTCCAAGATTCTATATTTATCCCTAGAATAGCATTAAATATGCTTTACCAGAATCTGTGTACTAAAATTGCTTCCTTGATCTTGTCAAACTTGTTAGGGCTTGACACTGGAGCAAGTCAGATTTGGTTGTGTCTCTTTCAATCACACTGAATGCACAATGGATGGCTCACCCAGGAGTCCCTCAGTCTCTGAGCAGTCAGTAAATAAGCATCATACTCCCACAGAGTCCACATGGGTTTTCCTAGTCCATGCCGAATATACATTAGAATAGGATTCATTCATGTGCCCTACCTTCAATGTGTATGGCCAGTAACAGTGTTGCTGGACTCCAGGTCCTAACCCAGCTGGATCACAACAGGTTGTGCTTGCCCTGAGACATCATGTGCTCAAAGAACAAGCAATACAGTGTACAGAGGAGGAAACTGGTGCTCACGCTAGAGGCCCATTCTTCCCCAGCCAAAGTCATCACGCCATCGATAGTCTGACTGTTTTGCTAGTTAGGTATGTGCACTCCATACAAGTTTTTGAATCTTTCTTGTCAATGTTGAAATATGAAAAATCTATATGCAGTAACTGTCTTTTTCAAAGATAGTTTGAAAGCTCCATAATCAACAAGACAAAGGGGCAGTAGAGAGAGCTCATTCATAGCTGAATATATCAACATAGTTTAAATTTGTCTCCAAAATCACCTTGGTTTGTTGTTGTTGCTTTGGGTTTTCTGGGTGCATCTGAAAAGCAAGATTTTTGGACAACTCTTTCAAGTTTTTTTACTTTGATGCTGTCGCTGATAATTCGTCCTTGTTTTCTATGCATTGCTACATTCTCTAGTGACCTTTGTTTATTGATTTGGAGACCGGTATTCATTTGAAAATGTAGAAAGGATTCCTTTATGGTCAGCCTGCTAAGCTCCTATGTATGCAAACTGTGATCCTGCGCGTCACTGATTAAACAGAGGTGCTTAGACAGATACTGAATGGTCATTTGTCAAAGATGCTAGCAGTGGATTCTTGTATTGGGAACAGACTTGGGGTCAATGACTTTCAAGAGTGCTTAGAATTGTTATTTCCTAATGTAGTCAGTGGTGCATTTTGCTTCAAAGATATCCTTGAACTTGTTGGTTTATGGCCTGTTTATGGCAGGTTTTCTTTAATATTTCATGCAGTAAAGGAATACATATCATCCACTGTTCCTAAATTTATCTTTGTTCTGCTCCAAAATAAAGATAATGTAATATCGAAAATTTAAACATTTTAAAGAACCTTTTTGTGTTATAGTACTCGCCTGTTTACGGGACCTCATTGCTGCCTCTTCTAGTGTTTCAGCAGCTTCAAACTTGCCTTGACGTCTATAAAGTGCTCCAAGATTCTTTAAAGTAGTTGTAACTGTTGGACTGTTAAATTAAAAATCAAAATTATTTCTGACAACAATCCATAACTACCCAAGCTTGCAACAATCCTGCTTAAGACTATCAGGGTTCCGACACTGGAAGATTAAAAGCCAATGCTCATCTTAAGCCTAATTAGCAATAGCACTCAGACTTGTATACCACTTCACAGTGCTTTACAGCCTTCTCTAAGCGGTTTACAGAATCAGCATATTGTCTCCAACAAGCTGGGTCCTCAGTTTACCAAACTTTTACCAGAAGGATGGAAGGCTGAATCAACCTTGAGCCTGTGAGACTCGAAACTGCTGAACAGCTGGCAGTCAGCAGAAGTAGCCTGCAGTACTGCATTCTAACCACTGCACCACCACAGCAGTGTGTATTAATAAATTAATAAAGTGATGGGTATTTATTTCCTAAGAGCATTGAATTTAAATACTTGCTAGTTGTGGAAATGTTCATGCATGTGATTTTTGGATAACATACTTGCAAAGGGCACATAATTATTTTAGTCCGTTTTATAGCTAGTTCTAAGCAATAGCTTTAAAACATACAAATTGCATTATCAATTTCCCTTTATTAACTGAACAGTTTTTTAAAAAAAAAGAAAAACTGCATAAAAATATCTGATATATAATACGTTGCATTTGATTTATCATTTTTTTGCTACTTGTCTCTTACAGAAAGTGTGAACATTTTTATTCCAATAAAAGAAGTAAAACCACCTCTTAATAATAACATTTTACAAATTCAATGCTACATCAATATTAAAAATAGGAATTATTAAAAACAAAGAGCAATAGCAATAATAACACAAACATACTAAGTGCTACTCCCTTTGGCGCTCCTTCTCGCAAGGCACAGTAGTTATGGTGCTTTTCTAGCATAACCACTTCAGGCCGCAAAATGCTTTTAATCGCTATAGTAAATCCATTAGCTGCACCAATAAAACCCCTGGCAGAGTAACACTCTGTAGCTAGTCACTGCAGAGGGCTTTGCAAAACAGTGTATTCAAGCAACTCAGAAATATTCTTGAGAATATTTAAGATTTTTCTCTAGACCATACCATTCTGGTGGATGGCTTTATGGTTTTTGGAAATAAATTATCTGAACTGAAAATAGTTTGAGATACTCTACAAAAAACATTACAGATGGAACAGCCATTTTTTAAAATCCAAAATACTGGAAACACTTCAAATGTTTCTGGTTTCAAGAATTTACTGCCCAAGCTGTCAAACTCCCCCATTCTCCAAGATGAGCCTGGCCCATTGGAAACAAAATGTCACAGTTTTCTAGAACTATTCATTTTGCAATCAACCAAATGTGCACTTTGTTAACAATAGGTTTCCTAAATAACAGTAACTTTTATAGTTTTTTAAAGCGCTATTAATCTGACAGGCGCCATTAAAATTCTAATTTTGGAAAATTGGTGGCTACTTTCATGAGGCTGCCATGCAGCCCAGAAAAAAATTGCTCTATTTTGCTGTCTTAAGCGGTCTGCACCATACTACATAAACTTTCTGCAGCTGTAGAAGCAAAGCAATGTGGTTTGTCCCTGGGCTGCACAGTGGCTTCATGGAAACAGCTACCACCTTGGTGTACCTGCAAGAAATTGCAGTTGTGCTGAAAATGACAGCTGCTTCCAGGAGGTAGCCACGCTCCCTAGGGACTCATGGCCTGCCCTCCTTACCCAACTTGAGGTCCAGAGCTCTTCAAAAGATAAGTGAGGAGGAATATGTGGGACCTGGTGAGGTAGATATCAGGCCTAAGACCTGTGGGGATTGGGGGGAGGGGGAAAGGCCTGCAAGGACCAGTGAGGCAGGGAAAGGCCTGTGGGGACCCAAGGGCTGGGAAGCAGAACATGAGAGGCTTGGGAGTGGAGGGGAACCTTCGGAGGTGCAGGGCAGATGGGTCTGGGTCTGTGCTAAGCCTCCAAGGCCTTCCACCATACCTGAGATATCCTGTTCTCCGCTTAATGTTTCACCCATTAATTTAACAGCTGCTTCAAGGAGAGTAGGGGGTGGGAGTCATTAAGTGAGACTGTCTTGCTTAACAGCTATCATCATTTGCAAACATAATAGCTGGGCTCCATTATAATGGTATCTCTAGTACAGTCTGTAGCTTTGGTAAAATGATCCCTTTCTTATACATCCCCTCCAACATTTTGAAGAATGCTGAATGGTTTGAAGTAATACATAGGCCTATCTAGCAGGGGTAAAATAGATCTAGTCACACCACAAACATCAAGTGCAATAGGCAAGCAGGGGCTTGTGAAAGTAGTGTTCTTGTCACTGAACCTTAAATATCAAACAGAAAAATAGTTTAAAAACTAAAAACTTCAGGTTACCTCTTTATATGAAAAAAAACCTATATCATATTACATTAGAAAGCAGATAATAGGTAATACTATGACACCATTTAAAAAAAAGAGAGATTTTTTAGCTATTATGATTTTTTTACATTTCAGAATTCATAGCACTGCCAACAGCCAAACATTACAAATGATTTGGGGAAAGTATACCTACCTGTCAACTTTGCAAGCTTTGTACCAGCCTCCATATTCACCAAATGTCATGCCGTCTTTTTGTTTTCCCTAAAGTGAGAGCAATATATTATAAGAAGCAGAAAAGTGGAATATAAATTAATAACAACATATTTATTTATAAATTCATTTCTGCTCTTTAATTTCTTACCTTGCATTCTTCTCTCTCCTCAGCGTGCATCCAAATTGGTTTGTTTTCATCTATATAAGAGTAAAATATTGAATTATGAAATAAAATTACCACACATTCCAGAACAATGGTTAAGGAAACATTTTATAGCTATATAAAGAAATCTATCCTAGACGCTGCTAGTTTCTAAAACATGTTGGTCAGTGTTAACTAGTAGCTCTTATTTCTATTGTAAAGATTATCCAATTCTATTTTTTTAAATAAGATGAACGCCACAGAAAATTATCTCATCCCACTGTGTCAAAATGCAACTACTTTCCTAGACATTGTGGGGAAAAAAACTTATAACTCCAAGTTGTTCTATTTAAAGTAGCTTTGATCTCAACCAGCCTTCAAAGAAGCACGTTGAGAGAACACAGGTGTCTGCTAAAGCAGTACAAAGTTTTTCATTGATCACAGTATTTCTGACAACCTATGCATCCTTGTTGACATAACTGATTTAATGCAATGAAGCTACTATACTGAAATTACTATATACAATCTGTATTTCTTGTGTGAAACAACACTCAGCTGACTTATTTTTATTAGTACTATATTTTACTACAGTAAGCAGAATTCTATTACTTATGAAAAGAGGCCTAAAAGCAGACAGATAATTGTAACCAATGGCATTTGAATGTTTTGCTTTTAAAAATGCTTCTTCTATCCCTTATTCATTATGCACTGAAATAACCCGTGATCTGCTGAGTCATCATTTTAGAGCTATTTCCTTACCAGATTCCTCAATGCATTCAACAATGGCAGAACTTCTAATGTACTAGAAATGTTGTTAAAGCTTCAGGGAGATATTCAGAGATGTACCTGTCTCAAAAGTAGCCCATGTGAACTATAAAGCACAGTCAAACATGAGGAGTTGACCACAGAATATGTCTTAAGACATTTTGTATTATGTTTTATAATACAAGGAAAATAAAACGTAAAATGTTTTATAAAATTTGCCAAACTTCAGTTCCACAAGAGTCATGGCTCCTGGATTTTTGAATGCATTCTGTCAAGTTAGTTCATTTGAGATATCTTGGTTGAAAATTTTTTGCTCTATGATGCACTGTTACACCAAGCTAATGGTTGCAGACATAAGAGTTTTAGTATTATATGTACAGTATAGGGGGGGAAATTCTGCTCAATTTAAAATGGGGGGTGTTGGGCATACTTCAAGTACAATTTGAAATATTTAGCACTTGAAAAAATACCTATGGTCAGATCTGCAGAACTAATATAGAAATAAATACTTTCAATATAAGAATTTCTAAAAATTGTATTATTTTTAAATATGTAACATGTATACATCATATCGTTTGGAAAATAATCTCCATGCCTAACATTTTTTCATAAATACAAACATTTACCATCCACGGAGCCAAATTCTCTTTCATGGGCACGAGTAAGAATCTCTTTGTACAAAGTTTCTGCTTGCTTAAATTTGCCTTGTTTCAAATAGCAGGATGCCTGAAGAGAGAAAGCATTACTTTAGCATGTTTTCAATTTAAATATCAGTATTAGCACTTGTGTAAGCGTTTGTAGGTCAGGCCAGCAGCTAAGGGCACAGTATTTTAAAATCAGTTTCACGTTTTCAGCAAAAGAGAACCACAATGGCTTGCTTCTCTGCTTTTTATTCTATTACACAAACATACCAAATTATTCTTTGTTTTTGCTACATTTGGATCATCTGGCCCCAGTTTTGTTTGGTAGATCTCAAGTGCCCGTTGATAGTAGTATTCTACTTCTTCATATTTGCCCTGGTTCTGACATAGTAACGCCAGATTATTTAACTGTTTGGCAACATCTGGATGGTCTTTTCCCAGCACCTAGAAATAAAGAGGAATTCCGCATTAATTCTTTCCTTTCTCAGATACAGCTAATATCTATTTGATTGAGGTGTGGAGATAATCTTTATGCACCTATGTATAGTATCCATTTTTTTATCAATTGATTGAATTACTGCTATCACATTTATTTCACTAGTTTTTTGTACTAATATTCTTATAATGAATGTATTACAATACATTTTTTTTGTTTCTCAAATTAATCATTTAATTATATCCCAAGCCCAAAATTTATCGATCAGCATTAGCAGGATTTATTTCTATGCAATGCAGATTTTAAGAAGATATTCTGTTTCATGGTTTTTGTGTTAAAATGCTTTAAGGTTTTCAGGTATAACTTTACAGAATTGCTTACAGTTAAACAAGTGTGGACAGCCCTAATAAGCAGTGCCTTTGCTTGGAAGTTTTGTATAATGGTATTTGGGGAAGGCCTTTGGAGATGGGGTGAAGAAATGTTGCTTGGGAGTAATCAAATAAGAGAGGGCATAGCTTGCAGCTGATAATGGGCAGAGCAAGAGGCTCATAAGGACCCTCCCTAGTTTCTCTGTTTGTAAAGGAAATGGCAGATCTGTGCTTTCAGATTTGCAAGATTCTATTAATGTTGCTTTATAATAAAGTACAACTATGGTCATGTTTCTTGTCTGGTCTACCTGATAAGGCTGATATTTTGGATGGGAAAAGAAAGTACCATAAATGATTCTTCCATTGACTCTATTTACAAAAACATACTGGAAAGCCAAAGCAAATTTTTTAGCACAATTATAGGTTGTTTGGGAAATACTAACTTCCGTAGAACACAGTCTCATAAGTCTGTGCCGGTTTTTCAGTGCCATTTTAACTTTGAACAGTCACCAAATGAACTGTTGTAAGTCAAGGACTACCTGTAGTCTCTGAAGGATTTAATCTAGTGTATTTTCAGTAAACAAAAGGCTGGGAAATTAAATTGTTGTGATATGCCAATCCTATTAATTTAAATCTATCATGCACACCTAGAAAACATTGACATTCCCTGGTTACGCAACTTCATATTATTTCTTCAGACTTTCTTCTCATTTATTTATACCTTTCCAACTTCATTAATTTCTTTATTCCATCATGTTGATAGAAAAAGCTCTGTAGGAAATTATCTTTGTCCACTATTATCTCTGTCCCCTGCTGCCCAACTTCCCAGCCTCCATCACAATATTCTTACTGCTTTCTTCAGAATTCCCTTTTGCTCTCATGCTATCAGGTTTTAGACAGCAAGGTGGGAACACTCCCCAATCTTTTTCTTTTTAATTTAGAAATTCTGCAATTAAGGAAGGTTCCCTTAGAATGAAAAAAATGTTGCATGATAAATATACTTAACACATTCATGTAACAACTATTTTTTAAAAAATGTTTTGGCTCTATTTTTTCCCCTGCAGCATCTGCTAATGCTTTCACTGGATTTTTGTTTTGTTTTGTAGATTATCTAATGAAATTATTTGCAAAAAGGTTTATACAATATTCCTTGTCAACAACCGTCCTTGTCCTATTACAAATATTTTAATGTTCTACAATAACAAATTACAATATATCCATATTACACCAAATATTTATAACAAAAAAACCTCCTATCTGCATGCATAGTTATTCTTCTTTAGCCTGCATGCATCTAGATAGTCATCAATTTAAAACTGGTTGCTTGGCAACTTTTACATTCTGACAGACCTCTGCAGAGTATCGTCCAGGGTACTTATAACCCAGTTCTAAAGTTCCAACACCCGCCCCCTCACAATCACATAACTGCATTTCAGGCACTTGGGAACTGGCCTACATAGCAGTTTGAAAAATCCTGTAGTCACATAACTACATTTTATGATATTTTTGCCAAAAACTTTTGGTTTGCAAATAGTTGGTTCACTTAACAACCACAGTGTTTACTGACTTAACAATATCATAAAAAGGTTGCAAAATCTGGTCAATCATGTGGATGACCTGCTTTATGATGGTCATAACTTACAAACATAATGCTCCATTTCAGTCATAACTTGAGGACTACCTGTACCGCCATTATTATAATTGTAAGATATTTTCAACCAAGGGCAATATTTTAAATGTAGTGGTATTCTGGTTTATATTACTATTTGTTGAATTCTAACCTAATTTTACTGGCTTCATTTGTAATTATTGTGTTGTTTGGTAAAAGTATGCGGTTTGTTATTATTATTATAATCTTAGAAGGGATTTTTTTGCATATCACACAAAACTAAATAAATGTTACCTTTTCTCTGATTTCCAAAGCTCTCTTACATAAAGGTTCAGCTTCCTTGTATTTTCCCCTTTTCCCATAAAGTACAGCAAGATTATTTAAAGTTGCTGCAACCTGCAAGAAAAAGCAAAACTAGATCAACTACTACGCCTGCTGAAATGATTTTTAAGTTAAATACCTTACATACTTATATTTTAGTAATTTCAAATGTAAACCATTTAGCTATTGAATTGTTTATTCAAGAAATACAATTATAGATAATATCTGTTTCAGCAGAGGAATATACTGTACACTTGATATATGTATGAAGAAAGTAATTTAAATAAATAGAGCTAAAAATATTTGTATTGTTACAAATTAAAAAACAATTGAAGGTACTCTAACTTCAATTATTTTTAACAATAAACTTCAAAACCTTCCTTTCAAATTTAACATTTAAATGAATCTTAAGGAAAATGATTTGTGATAGGAAAAACAAAAATCTGCACTATATACAGACCGCAGGATGATCTTTGCCTAAGGTCTTTTCACGAATGGCCAGGGCATCATTCAGTAAATTTGCTGCATCTTTGTATTTATTCTGGTCCCTACATTGGGAAGAAATCATTAACATACACTAGTTTATAAATGCTTTATATAAACATAATAATATTCAACACTTCACTTCAAAATATTTCATGTAGCTGTTAATGAAGCTAACAACGAAGCTAAACCTTTACTATAGGATTTTGTGGAGCCACCATAAGCATTGATTTAAGACAATACTAAAATAAAAGTGAACCCAGTTCTTGGGTTTAACTACCAGACACAGCTGAAATAAAACTATGTACTACTTAGCCTTGTAAAAACCTACAAAAATAAGACGATTTTTAAAAAATTAACGTGTCCTGGAATAGTAGGGTTAATAAAACTTGTAAATATAAAATTCTAACTTCCAGGTTGAATAGCTCAGTTAGTGGTGGGGGAGGGGAGAAATCTTGCAGGCTACTGAAGAGTGGGAAGACATCTTTTTTCAGCTGTTCAGTTAACAGAACACATCTCAAGGGAGACGATGTCAGACTCTGTCACACCAGAGCCCAGACAGCCCAAGCACCCCTAGGCTAAATCACTTTAACACAATATATTGGACTTTCTAGTTCAGATGCCTGGCGAATGACACAAATAAGGATCAATATCTATCAGCTAATGTTACTAGCTAACTATCAAAGAGATGAGCAGTCTGGGCATAGTAAAAGATGAGGTGGCATCTAGCTAAGAATCTAGCTAATCTTTTGCTGGGTTTGAAGAGACAATATGTTAATTATAGCAGAGTCTGTGTCTAATCCTATTCATTTTAATGAGGCTTAATCCCAGATAGGCTGACACTGTATAAGATTGCTGTGTTTAATGACACTGTAGGTAGCTATTCTGTCTGCATAGGTGAACATCTTCATAGTGACAGGCCTTTGGGTTCAGATCTCTGCCACGTAGTCTTATGACAGTATAAAATGAAATCCTGTGAAGAAAAGGGCCATCCTGAATTGATTACCTGGTTATCAATAATAAATAATATATAAAGAATAGTTTGCTTTCTTAAAGCTCTAGAAAAAGAAATAGAATGGGTCTATAAATCTAGTTTTGTTTGAGATAACCTACAGAACCCTTTCCTCCAAGCAGAATTTTCCAGTCTTGTTGAATCAGTCCACAAGCAGAAACTCCAAATCCCTTTCATTTGGAGCTTGGGGAGGAAACATGGTGGCCCTGCCTCTATAGACCAATTTACCTACATGCAACATTTTGTAAAACAATTAAAACCTGGCCTTTCCTGCTAGCATTTGAGCTTGGGGTGTTGGATGTTTTTAACTGTCTTATATTGTAAATAAAACATTGCACTGCAACATCAGTACATTCTAAACATGCAATATTTTTAAACTATATTCTTAACCTTACTAACCTGTATACTAATGCAAGTATGTTCAACATAGTGGCAACATCAGGGTGATCATGGCCTGAAGTCTTCTCAAGGTCTTCGAGAGCTTGCTTACAAAGTGGTACCGCAACCTCATATCTACCTTGAGAAGCATACTGAATGACAAGATTATGAAGGGTCCTTAATCTTGCTGGAATCTCATAACCACCTTGTTGGGCAGCTGCTGCTGCACTGCTATGCGGCTGTTGAACTGGAAATAAAATAATCAGAATTAGCCCATTAAATTCTGAGGCAAGGTTAGTTTCCAGTCTCCTGGAAACTCATAAAAATCTGATTGTTCCAAAAGGACTTTGGGACTTGACAGCTATAAATTTCTCAATGCAGATATGCTACATTCATTACAATTTCACCCATCGTTTTATATTTTACTGTATGGTATGATATTAATATTATGGCAATAGCTGCAACTGTTGATTTTGTATACCATTTAAAGTAGCCTTGACCGAAACTAACAGTACTTCATTATAAACCAAACCATCAACCATTAATATAGTTGAACTGGCCTTCGTTAGTAGCATATACACTAATGTTTTACCTATAAAATATTGTATATCTATTACGCTTAATAATATAACATGCTAGTTTTTGAGAATACATCTTTCTGGACACGTTCGGTAAAACAAATTAAAGTACTTTCATATCACTTTTCTCTTCAAATTACCTGGTTTTTAGAAAAACATAGTTCAGCTCATGAAAGGAAGAAATGTTAGGGACCCATTTATTAGTAATTGTTAAACAACGTAACTGGGGGTGGGTGGGGGGAACCAAGAGTTCTCAACAATTTCAAATTTTGGGTGGAGGCTTACTAAGAAAGACTGGGTTTCAGAAATGAAAACAGATTCAAGGTGTAGTCTGGTAAGTCTAGTAAAATTAATTACAGCTATAACTTACTTCCTTGTCCTTGGTCATCTTCATCATTGGGGAATAAATCATCCAATGGCTCTTTGGCAGAATCTGAGTCTTTGTCCTCCTAAAAGGTATCCCGAATATTCAGACTATTAAAATTGTTGAATCAAAATATAGATTCTTTTCTACTTTGGATTGTACGTTGTTTTAATTCTGAGGGTCCTTGATGCCCTCTGGGCTTGCTTGTTTTCTTGTAGACGTTTCATTGCCCTAACTAGGTAACATCATCAGTACTAGTAAAGAGTGATGTTTGCTGTCAGTTTATATCCTGGTGTCTTGCCTGTCTGTGTGGGTGGGGTTGGTCTTCGAGATTCTTTGGTTGGGTTGTTTACTGATGACTCTTAGACAGTTTCTTGATTGGGGTATTGCTTAGATTGTTGGTCTGAAGTTAATCTTAGAGTTAATCTATACTGATCTGGGTGCTGATTACTGACCAGTAATCAGCATCCAGATCAGCATAGATTAACTCCAAGGTTAAAGTCAGATCAACAATTAAGTAAACCATCAATAAACAGCCCAACCAAAGAATCTCTAAGACCACCCCCCTCCACACAGATAGGCAAGACACCAGAATATAAACTGACAGCAAGCCACATTCCTTATTAGCACTGATGATGTTACCTAGTTTGGGTAATGAAACATCTGCAAGAAAACAAGCAAGCTCAGAGAGCACCAAGAACCCCTCATTTCATCCCTGAACTATAAATGTTCCCCTCTATTGTTTTAATTCCATTGTTCTTCTTTTTATTCTGAAAATGTGACCACCAAGAGTTAATAGATTGTGGTGAGATATCAAATCAATAAAATGTACAGCACATATAGCATATTTAGATTAGAAGGTACATTTGAGAAAATAGGGATTAACTGGTTTTAAAGATACAAATGCTTTAATTTCTGGCTTGTCCCATATATTTGTCCTTTGGCTTCCAACTCGAAGCCAAGTAAATACTGAACTCAAAAGAGGCTGCATTATAAAATTACACATTTTATGGAATTCAATATGTAAGCAAGATTGACATCATATACAAAGATTTATACAGCCTTTGTCAATCGTTACAGATATTAAAGAAATTAAATCTGCCTTAAAAATTCTAAATATTTTCTGAGTAACATTCACTCACAGAAAGGAATTTAAAGAAAATTATGTAATTTATTCGAAGCTACTTACTGAAGGTGATATATCATCATCATATTTTTTTAACTGATTCATGAATTCAAGGTGCTTCTTTTCTTCTTCCAGCTGAGCCACAGACTGTTCACTTTTTTGTAATTTCTGCTGAGTATTAGCGAGTTCATCTCTTAGCCACTGGTTTTCTTGACATAGCCTACGAACTTGGGCACGTAATTTCTGCTTCTCTGATTCTACAGCATTTAGATGGTTTGACAAAGCCATCATCACCTAGAATGTATCAAAAATTGTCATTTGTTTGATTCAGGATTCTAGCAGTTAAACATTTTGTAAAGCAATGAGGAAGTGTACATTGATTAGATAAACAGATAGACAATAGAATGATAACTAGAGAGAGAGAGACAGACAGATAATATCCACCAACCGATAAATTAAAGAGCTGACTTCATTAAAAACAAAACAAAACATGGGAAACCATGACACACGAAACAAAGCATAAACACTAAGAAGAATAAAAATACCTTAAAGACTAAAACATTTATAAGACATTTATTATTAATATGTATATGACATTTACCAGAGGACAGTGTGTAGAAAGCAGGATATTAAAAATAGATGATTTAGGATAAAAATTATAAATTTAATGAAAATACTTTTAAGAATAATATATTAAATTTCTACCTATTGAATAATAGACTACTATATAAAGTAGACATGTCAAGACTCTAGAAACATGAATTTGTGTTATATGTAAGTATGTATAAGTAAAGCTGTTTACTGATTAGTGACAAATAAGATATGGCAAAAAATAAAACCTACATGCAATGTGGGAAACCTACAACAACAAAATAAAGTTGTAAATTAACAAAATCAGAAAATAAAGAAAGTACGGTAGTTTCCTTCATAGGAATATCAACTGATTTTTTAAATTCTCCTAGTGATGTTAAGAGTTTTGGCCTGACACCAAGGAACAAATAAGACTGTCCTAAAGACAGATGGAAACAGAGTGTACGTCATTGTAAAAACATATGTGCTGAAGTCATAGTTTTATCCAAAGCACAGTGACAAGTTATACATTGATCACATACAATCATATTTATTGAATTAAAATACCTTGATTTTGAATATCAGAGATTAAATAAGCTCTTTGCATTCATTTTATTTACCTGAGCTTCACTTAGTCCCAATTCTAGCATTTCCAAAGACTTCCGAATCATATTTGATTTTTCTTCCACCAGATTGGTCTCGTCATCTTTCTTCAAACATTTTAGTGTCTCAAGTAAACTCTGTAAGATGGAATTGTGCTCATTCTTCAAGGCTTCCAGGCCTTGGATCACTTGTTTAGTCTTGGAAATAATCTCATCCTGAGTGAGTTTTTCCAATTTGTCTTCTTTTAGATACACCATTGTGGACATGTTGTCATACATTCTAGAGGGAAAAAAGTTCCAGAGATATTATTTAAATACCATCTAAATACATTGTTTCAATATTAAAGTTTTAGCTCACATACCCATAATGCAATTCATTTACTAATAATTATGCCCAATAGCATTTATTTTCTGGAAATGATCACAATGATATGTAGAGTTCATCTTCTCTTAACTCAGAACAGAGAGGTTGTTGTTACATTATGTCATGTCTCTATGTAAGGAGCTTCACATGACTTTCACGCCTCTTGGGGATGGAAAAATTTCTCTATTTTCATACAATGTACATCCTATGTGATGTTTGTGTTTGCTTATTCTGTGGAACCAAATGGTTTATGGCACTGTAAAGGTAGACTGTATATGTATATGTATCACCTCCTACAATCAGTGAGCACCAGGAGATCACTTAAAGCTAATAAAATGTATAAAATCCTAAAACACATTAAAGGAAAAAATCATGAATTCAATCCCCAGTAGAGAATCACAGAAATATTATAGAATAATATCTAGCTAACTACATTTCACAAGCCCCAAATAAGATGATCCAATCATGTAATAACTGGTTATGGTGGTTGATATACAGTATTCTCTGGAAAACTCAGAAAGATAAAAGCCTAATATCAAACGACATTTTATATTTTATTAATGCATAGGCAGAAAATAAATAAGCATATCAATATAAAGTGCTCAACAAATAATTCCATAAGCAGTGATGCAGCTCTGACATTTAAAACAGGTAGTCCTTGACTTATGACAGCAATTGGCACTGGAAATTCCATTGCTATGTGGTCACTTACCGATGGCAATCCTTACAATTCTGGTTGCTATCATTAACTGAATGCCCCAATTATTAGGCGAGGCAACTTCCTGCCGCTTCCCACAACCAGTCAATCCCAACTTGGCAGGAAGGTAAGTGGCTGTTGCCATGTGAGGGAAGAAAGAAGAGGGTGTATGGGGATGCGGGGGAGGGTTGAGGAAGTTGCATAACAAGCACACACAGGTCAGAGAGACTGTGAGAGGCATGTGTTGGAGAGAATAAATGAGGGCACTCAAGAGACACTGCATGGGTCAAGGAGGTACAAAGAGCATGCACAAGAGGTGTCATGCACGTTAGGTAAAGTACATAAGTGTGCATGAGAAGTGCGATGTGGGTCATGGAGGATATATGAGAGGTGCAGGTTGGGGAGAAGGAGCGTTGGTTCTTACTTGACATACCCATTCTCAGTGGGTGGAGATAGCATCCAGGAAAGGGTTGTCCTCTTTCCTGGATGCTATCTCTACCACAATGGAGAATGTATGGAGGTGCATGTGCAACCAAAGCGCAGCAAATGCAGAGTGCCTGGAGAAGGGTGCACAGATGGAAAAGTCTCATTCAAGCACCTTGCACTTTTCCCTGCTGGCTTCCCGACTGACTTTCTGAGGAAGCCAAAAAAGAAATGGCAAACGGTGATCTCATGATCATGGGGCGCTTGGCATCCAGTCATATACTGTTTGAAATCTTTTCTTTTTTCTACCTTTCAAGGGAAAAAACAGGTAGAGAAGAAAGGCATATCGGCAGCAACTATTGGAGTTAGCTTTATTCATTAAATACATTTCTCAAGAGTCCGGACATAGGGAAATCAGTGGCTGTTCTGCCTCTCAATCCTGTCATAGCCATGCTTTGTTGCTCCTATTTCTTGTCCAATTCTTTTTTTTTCCCAAATAGAAATGTTCACATCATAAAGAATAAAAGAACTATAATTGCCAGACTGCTAACATAAGCTCTAAATCCCAGGTAACCTCATACATTTTCATGTAATTGTGACTTTTTAAAATCAGAATTTTACCATTTGATACTCCTCCCATAAACCTCCATAATCTCCATAATTGGTACATACTATAAAACAATTAGTTATCAATTAACTATTGAGAAATGCAATATAATCCATGTCCTCATAGTATTTACTTCCTCAGTAATCAGTCTCTTTAATCTCTGAAAAGATTTTGTTCTCATTACTTCCTTTCTTGTTTTCTATTTTTAACTACTACCTTTTTTCATGTACTATTAACAAACCAAATACCATCCAGATGATTTGGCAATACTGGCTGGGATGAAAAGGCTAAAATCCAAAGTATCAGAACTTCGCTTTAAAAATCTAATATTGAAAAACATTTTTACTTCTCCATCAAACTTGTATGCTGCCCATCTCATTGAAAGCAATTTTTTAAAAACTATTTTTACTTTAGAGTGGATGAGAAATTAAATCTGCAAACACCAATTCATTTTTTAATTTATTCTTTGTAAAAGCATCATTCATCAATACATGAATACGTAACTAGACTGTGATGACCCGGGGCGTGGCGCAAAGGCAACACAGACAGAAAATAAGTATGAATTCCTTTATTAGGTCAAACTTCGCCCTCAACGTCCCGATTACTCTCTGGTCTGGAGAAAACTCTCCTCATGAACCTGTAACAGCCTTTGGCTGAAAATACTCCAGTCCAAACATAAACCGAAAACTCCCAGCTATAAATTTAACAAGGCAAGATAAGGTAATTAATCCGGAGGGAGGTAGCACGGCAGTAAATTAAACCAGTTGGGAGGATGCCAGGACTCAGATAACAGGAGTTCAACACAAGATGCATTCAACGTTTGTTCCTGGCAACCACCCCACCCATCTGCCTCTCCTTTAAACTCCCTCCCCAGGTGTTCCTTGTGAAGGGAATCGGGCCCCTTGTAAGCCATGCAACCCACATTGCTCTCTTTTCCGTTCTTCCCTGCGTGCCCTAGGATGAGAAGGGGGTGGGCCATGGTCTTCATCTGAACCCCTTCTCCCTTGTTCTATCTCTTCCCTGCTCTGCCCAGCCTGACTTTGCTTTTCCCCAGTTTTCTCCACAGCCAACGGAGCCACTTTCCCCTTGTCAGCTGTTTGTCTCCCCCCTCGGATTCAGACTCTGAGGGGGAATGACATAGACACCGAATATCATTGGCATAGAAATTATTATTCTCTTTGGTATTATTCTGCAATAGGTTCTATTTTTTTTTTCTGGACAACTACAGGTAGACCTCACTTAACGACTAACTCATTCAGGGACAGTTCAATGTTAAGACAGTGCTGAAAAAATAACTTCACAACCAATGGCCGTGTTTATAACCTTCTCAGTGTCTCTCAGTCATATGATCACCATTATAATCAATATACACTATCCTGTGATTGATCCGTTGCCCCCCACTCTGGCCACTTGCAGAATAGAAAGATTGGAGAGGAAAGGATTACAAGAGAATAAGCAGGGACCCAAAGGGGAACAGAATGGGCTGTTTTGGGATGTGGGCTCTACCGCATTCTTTCCAATGTGCATTCCTCCATTGTTTGTACCTGCTTACTCTCTTATAATCACTTCTTCAATGAATTATAAACATTAATTCCTTACTGCTAATTATCCCATCACTGGAGAGAGCACTCCAAAGAGAGGTGGAGTAGGGGAAAAGGGAAACTGAAGTAAAATCATTAGGAGGCAAACAAATGTCAAAGATGTTAAATTGATTACAGTAGTCTTGTCAGTTATGGGCAGCTGCTGCAAGTTTGCTATTATAGCAGCACAGTGAGCATTCCACAGGGTAGGAAAATGGGTAAAAAGAAAGCAGTCCCATGATTTCCCACATAGCAACCACTTTGCTTAACAATGGACTGCTGGTTCCAACTGTGTTCAGTAAATAAGAACTAACAGTAGTAGACTTTTGCAAAATATAAAAAAAGCAAATCACTATGCTAATTGATCCGTGATGGCGAACCTATGGCATGCACGCCAAAGGTGGCACATGGAGCCATCTCTGCGGGCATGCGAGCTGTTGCCTGTCGGTCAGCTAATTTTCGGCTGGCCCCACCTACGCCTCCCTGTGCCTCCCAGGAGTCTCCACGCGGCCCATTTTGGATGCCAGGTAAATACAGGGCTCGTGCAGAGGCACTGGAGGCACAACAAACGGGCCTCCTGGAAGTACCAGATGGCCTCCAGAGGGCATGGGGAAGCCGTTTTTGCTCTCTCCAGGCAAGCCTCTGGAGCCTGGGGAGAGCAAAAAACGGGCCTACCGGAAGTCCGGAAACTGGTCGTTTCTGGCCTCCAGAGGCTTCAGGAAGGCCTGCTAGGCCAAAAACAGAGCATGGGAGGGGTGTGTGATGTGCAGATGCGGGGGGGGGAGCATTGCATTATGGGTGTGCATACATGCACGCGCGCACCCACTTTTGGCAAGGAAAAAAAGTTAGCCATCACTGTCATAGATAAAGCATTATTTAGAGTCTCAGTGGTGCAGTGGTTAGTGCTCTACTGCAGGCTACTCCTGTTGCCTATTGTCTGCCTGCAATTTGGCAGTTCAAATCCAACCAGGCTCAAGGTTGACTCAGCCTTCCATCCTTCTGAGGTGGTAAAATGAGGACCCAGATTGTTGGGGGCAATATGCTAACTCTGTAAAACCACTTAGAGAGGGCTGTAAAGCACTATACAGCAGTATATGAGTCTAAGTGCTATTGCTATTGCTATTTTACAGTTAGCTTTAATGTTTTAAGCAGATTAACTTACTGAAATATCATACATTGAGAAATGTAGATATTTCATGCTTTTGAAATATCTACATGTGCTACATCATGTTTATGAGATATCACAAATGTAATGTTTAACACTAAGGTAGAAGTCCATGCTTTTTCAGGATGGAGTCCACAGTTGGTCTTTTGAGTCGTTCTAAAAATCAAAAGCAAGATATTACCTTAAAATTACATTTAATTTGGCATGAAGCACTGAAACTCCCAGTTGTCCCAATTCTACATACAATAAATTGTTTACAAACTGCAATAGCTTGTTTGATAAAAATGTGGATAAAACCCAATTTTATGCAGTAGTTTAGAGTGATGTGCAGATCCAATTCATTCAAATACTACTAAACTGAGGTCAAAGTCTTCATACTGTTGACCTTAGAGTATATGGCCTCTTTAAATCAAATTTCCCTTTACATCACGCCTTCTTGCACTGAATATAGTCACAGTTTACTCTATATGATGATCTCAGATACTGGCTGGTAAATGAAGATTAAACTAATTTCCCAGTTATAAGCTGATTCACAATCTGTGCATGAACTAATTATTTAAGAAACTGAGATAGTGAAGTAAGGAAGCAGGAGATGCTTCTTTTAGCTTAACTGAGGAGTATTATGCATGAAACAGACTCTTATGCAAAATCAAGTAATTCCCAATAAAGTCAGATTTGCAGTATTCCCATGAAAGTGAAAGAGAAAAATCCTGCAGATTCCTGTCAGAATTAGATAGTTCTCACTATTTTCTGAAAGGCCACTTCAGATTATTTTGGCAGTTTAGCATAGCTATTCTTGTGAAACCTCTCTTTCCTAAACATTCTTGATTGCTCAAATTGAAGACGGTGGGGCTGTTGGCAAATAGGTTAACTGAAGTCTGAATACAGATATCACTTCTTATACAAAACTTAGAGAAATATATTTTTACAGGACAAGATATAGCTGAATAAATATGTACATTTTAAAAAAAATACAGAAACCTTCATCATGTCATGAAGAACTAAGTTTGAATTACACTAATAGTATCCAAATCAGGCACAACTTAAGCATCAGTGGGCAATGGTTTTAGGTTGAAGCCACATTCAAAATATACCCTAAAAGTAAAGAAAGGTTCCCAAAAATTAGGATGCGGTAAAAGAGGAAAATGAGCACAATGAAAGAGAAAGTGAAAAAGGACAAGTCTATGGACAACCAAATGTTTCCAAGAAGACTACTCTGAAAGCTTTATCAGGCAGGATAACATAGTCTCATACAATCTTCCATTTCTATGGAAAAAGTTATTTTTCTCACTTCTAATCACAATCAAAAAACTATTGGCAGTTTACACAAAGCCAAATAATATATATATACCGTAAAACCTCTATTTGAACGCCACCTCTATTTGAACGCCACCTCTATTTGAGCGCCACCTCGG
>JAOYMU010000001.1:131934079-131944434 GCA_025802295.1 Psammodynastes pulverulentus | reverse complement strand
GGGGGCAGAGAGAGGACGGCGGGGAGGTTGTCGGCGCGCTCTACCTGGGGGAAGCGGCCCGAGCTCGGGGCTGATTCCTGGCTACCTTCCTGCAGGAATGTAGGATTGAGACAGGGGCCAGGGGATCAAGCTCTGTGCACGGGGACTCGCTTCCCCCAAAGAGCTTCTCACTGGGTAAGAATAGGACGGACCCGGAGGGTTGGGGTGTAATAAGTATCGGGGCTGAACGAGTTGCAGCTTCGCTCTATGCCAAGCGGTAGCTAGTAGTCCACAATGTGTTTTTGAGTGGGATCGGTGGACCGGACTCAAAAAGTATTGTCGCCCTGAGTCGCTAAAGGACTTGTACAGTTTGAAATTACGAGGACGGCTGTCTTTATTTCTGGAGAAATGAGGAAAAGGCAGAAATATAACTTTGTATTTCCCTGAGATGACCAAAGAAGGGTAATGAGAGATATATCTGTTTTTGTCCCTATTTTATCAGCTTTTGATTACTAGAAGAATGTTGTATGGGGAGGCAGTTGGTACTGATTTTTTCCCTAATATATCAGCACTTGTTATGACTTGCTTGTGGTATTTAAAGAGTTTGAGGAAAGAAACCACTGCTGCTTGGAACATTTTAGTTCATACTTTTTACTTTTAGCAAGGGATAGACCAATTAGACATGTTTATAATATGCATCAGATTTAAAGCAACTGGTAGAATCTTTCAAGAAGATTATAGCTATTATATCTTCAAAAAGATGTTGTGTTGTAACTGTACTATATTGTCTCGCGAATAAAACAATAGTGGAATATTTTTTTAATACTTCCAACTGCACATACATGTTTTTAGAATATTTTCAAGCAATCTGTTACATTTTATTATGTTTTCCATTGTTTTCAGTTCTGTTGAAACTGGATGAAGAAAAAGAATGGATATGGGTAACCAACATCCATCTATCAAAAGGCTGCAAGAAATACAAAAAGAAGTCAAAGAGTTTGAATCTCAAGTAGTAGCCTTCAGTGGTTTGTCCAGTGATAGAGCTTACAAGAAATTGGAAAGGACTTTGACTAAACAGCTTTTTGAAATAGATTCTGTGGATGCTGAAGGAAGAGGTGATGTTCAGCAAGCCAGAAAGCGGGCTGCCCAAGAAACTGAGAAACTGCTTAAGGAACTAGAGCAGAATGCAAACCATCCCCAAAGGCTGGAGATAGAATCCATATTTAACGAGGCACAGGCATTGGTGGAGCAGGAAATCACTGCCTTTTATAAAGGAGGCAACTGTGTAACTGAGGAATTTGAAGAAGGTTTACAGGATATAATTTTTAGACTCACTCAGGTAAAAACCGGAGGAAAAATTTCTCTGCGGAAAGCCAGATATCGCACCCTGACCAAAATATGTGCTGTTCAAGAAATTATAAGTCGTTGTACAAAGCAGCAACCTTCCCTGCCATTGTCCAGTGATGCACATCCTTCTGTTTCCAAAATTAATTCTGTCATAGGAGATGTGAACAAAGCAAAAGGGACTCTTATTGCTGTATTAATGGGAGTAAACAACAATGAGACCTGTAGACATTTATCCTGTGTACTCACAGGTCTGATTGCTGATCTGGATGCCTTAGATGTATGTGGCCACCCAGAAATAAGAAACTATCGTAAAGAAGTAGTGGAAGAGATCAATAGATTGCAAAAATATCTGGATCTGGAAGAAGAAGCAGATTCCACTTATGCTTATGACTTGGCACAAAATGGATCCATTATAAAAATAGAAGAAATACGCACGAACATGAAAGAAGTTAAAACTTCCCTTTTAAAAATAGAGAAAGCTTCGGATTTGTATCTAAAGTCAAAGACAGAGCTGCAGGGGTTAATCGCCCAGTTGGATGAAATAAGCCCAGGCAATAACCCCTGCATCCGAGAAGCCAGGAGGCGAGCCGTGATAGAAGTGCAAACCCTCATAACTTACACTGACTTAAAGGAGGCACTTCTTAAGCAACAAACCTTTGTAGAGCAAACAGAAACAGACGTCTCATCACAAAAAGCAATTTGGAATATTCTTGGAAATGTAGCTCAGATTCAGCAAGAGGTGTTGTCTTTTGATGGGAACAGAACTGATAAGAACTACATGCGACTAGAGGAGCTCCTCACCAAACAGCTTCTAGCACTTGATGCTATAGATCCTCAAGGAGATGAGCGTTCGAAAGTATCCAGGAAACAGGCAGTGAAGCTTGCACAGAACATTCTTTACTATTTGGACATGAAAACTGATGAATGGGAGTACTAAAATAATATTGGTCTTGTGTGCTAGATGTTGGTTTCTCTCTTGCACTTTATAACGTCAGTCTCCTTGTTACTACAAGACTAACAGTTCCATCATTTGCTCATCTCTTTGGGGTTGAGTAAAAGTTGGATTGGGTTAAGCAGCAACTTTTTCCTGCTCGTGCAATCAGGCAGTGAAGGTAGTCCATGTACCAATTATGTTACAATTTTTGTCATAGCTTGTTTTCTGTTGTTTGCATGATTTGTGAATAAGACTCCCAAAACTGCATCTCCAGCTGTTGCCTAAAGCTTTCTATATAAAATTCTACACCAAAACAAAATAGTCTTGCAAAATCAAAGCAAAACTAATGAGAAAATCCAGTGCAAATGTCAGTCAGCCTTTAAACTAGTTTAAATGTTTGCAGTTGTCTGGTTCAATCCAGTAGCAATCCAAAGGATTAAATGCAAATTACTCATAGCTGTTTTGTGTGTTTGATTTAATCTTGCTGATCTTTCATCTGAGATTTTTTTAGTAGTTTGGCATAATACGAAACATGAACATATCTGAAATATAGATATAAATTGTAATTGCATACTTTCTTCTGATTTCCATAGGATTATTTCAGAATTAACAGAGTTCCAGTCAATCACCTTGCATATTCTGGAGTTCTCATTATGTAAACTAGAGGTACACCAGAATATAGAAATGGTACTTTAAAGATAGAATGCACAGCATAGGTTGAATATATATTTTCTGAATTATGGTGAACTTTTCAGTAATCTATGATCCTGAACTTGGGGTCTTAATAGCTGTGTAGATATTTTCCTTTAATTTTGTGATGATTTGGTAGATGATTTGGCAACTTGTCAAACATTCCTTTGCTTTTTTTTAGATTGATTCATCAATTCTTTTCCCAGACTAAGCTTTACACAAAAATGTTACTTTTTCTAATATTTCATGTGCTGCTGTTATAGCTTAAGAGTGTTGTTTAAAACTATTTTATTTTTCCAAATAGCTGTTCATGATTTATGAAGGCAGCAGATATTTCTTCTTTTATCTTTCAATCCATCAGAATGACTAAACATTTCAGAAAACAGCATTTTAAAAATAGAAGCATTGTTATGTATTATTTTAACTATCTTGAATAGGTTACATGTGCTATTCCTGAGTATAAAAGAAACAGTTGCTTTAGTTTTAACATTTTGTCCTCCACTACCTTTTTGACTTCACTGAAGTCTCATAATTCATTAACAGTATCTGATAATATTTTTGAATACACCAAACCTAAGTCAGATTAGCTATAATTTTTCCCTGTTGCTTATAAATTCAGAATAGGAGAAATCAATAGCAGTCATATTTTTAGAATGCATTGTTAGTATCATCCAGAAATCTGCAGTCGATTAATGTGTAGAATAACATGTTTCTAATCTAATCTTCATATAATAATCAAAATTATTGGCTTGTAGAAGATTATTTCTACAATACATGATTAATGCATGCTGAGATATTACATTGATGTCTATGAATAAAGTTTTAGTATAGAATTAAAAGGCATAAGGCTTATTCTTGAGAAACAAGTGCCTTTTAAATGACCTTTGAATTTGTAGCACCTTGTATCTATGACTGCTGTAGTTTACTTCATGGTGTTTTTCAGTGAAGTTTTTTCTGTAGTATGGATTACTTATCAGTTACAGCTTTTAAAAAGCTATCATATTTGTAAGTCTCTACTGTGATATTAACAAACACCTAAGACCTTGATGACAGCAACCTCCATTTTGCTTAGTTTTCTCCTTGGATTAGTCTTATTGGCTCAATTCTCTGATCTCTTGTGTGTTTCATTTCTGTAAGATGTAAAAAGGAGTAGTAGCTCAATTTACTTTGAAATTAATTTTGATCTTGTTGCATAAAGAGTTTTTTTAAGCTTGATGTATTTTTTGTTGTCCTAATATTTTGGTGAATCTGTGTCAATGAAAGTTAATAAGACGGACTAATAAGTATTTTGGTAACTTCATCATCGGTGACTTCATGTTGTCCTTTTTCTTATTGCTTAAAATGATTACATTTATCTTTTTGTACTGTTCTAATTTGGGTCCTTAGTAAATTGTCCACCATATCAGATTAAGATATTTTCACTTGCATTAGAAGTTTTCATTCAGTAACTACTTGATTTTGATCCCACATTCTGCACACATAGTTTCCACATAATTTGGATTCCCCATTAATATAACTTTCAAAACAGTAATACAAGTGTTTTTCTTTCAGTCTCTTTTCTCCTTCAACTTCCATGAGGAAGCTATTGCTTACTGGAGTACTCTAAAATGAGATGGCAGATTAGACATGTATTTTTTAGGGAACAAATAAATAATTGGCTGTGTATCTACTTGTCCCTCAGCTCACAGAAAACTTCACCAGAAGACACCTTTGTGAAAGGAAGAGGAAGATGATTACTGCTGATTCTCCTCTCTTTACCTCCCTGGATTCCATAAAATAAGCTTCAGTGTTTAGGGAGCAGCATTACATTTGGTGTTGGGAATTGTAGCAGAAAAAAAGTTTATATTTGGATTTAGTTTTTATTCTGTTTATGATTCAGAAACATTCTTAATGTTGGTTACTAGTTACTATAGGTAGCATCTTGCATGAAAAAAAAACTATTTTCAGTAAATTCCAACTAAGTGAAAGAGGAGAAAGTCTTTTATTCCCATGCAGTTCTGAAGAAGTCTAGCAATCATTTGGGGAACTTTCTGGAATCACATAGTGGGTGGTTTAGTGGTTTAAAAAGAATGGAAAACTGTAAAAACAGCTCAGAACTGTTTCCCTTATGCAACTAAAGGCTATTCTATTTTGCACTATATACATCCTGGTGGTTTTTTTTGTTATTTTAACTTTAAAATTTTCTATTAACCTTTTGCTCATATTTTACACATAATTGCAATGCTGTTATTCTAAACTTCAACAGTAGGCTTCTAGTACACAGGGACATTTTTACAGTTCCCACGACTTGCGCCTTGTAAAAGCTGCAGGTTTTAAAGAGAAGGTGTAATAAAATTACAGTAGTAGTAAGAGCATAATTTTCCATTTTTCTATTTAAAAATAATCTCTAGCTTGCAAATTTAAGTGCGCTTTGCTGATCTATATTAAGTTACTTGGTATAACTATAAACCTGATTTTTGCATGAATAAATATGAAAAAGTAAATATCATAAACCAAAATGAAACATTGTAAATTTGGTTTGCGCTTTTAAGAATATTCTTTTTCTACTAAACATGCAAGTAGTTACAGCACATATTTTCCATTGCAAAGATTTACAGTCTATTCTGCAGTTCTGCATTGGACCAGATCAGAGGGTGGCTTTGTTTTAATATAAAGGTTATTTGTGCAGTGCCATAGTATTTAGGATAAGAAACACATGTAATTCTACTCAAATACGTCATGATTTTGATTGTATTGCTTTAGGTGATCTTTTGCTCTAAATAGCCACCTGATAGCTTTCTGATAGCTCTCTGTGAGCAACTTTAAACAATTTTGTTTTGAGCAGTTTGAAATTAACTATTCCAATATGATTGGCAAACCATTGTAATCGGCTTCTATAATTAAGCTTTCTCTGGGCACTAGACCTGTAGTTGGTACATATTCTGTTGTATGTTAAACTTGAGAACAAGCCACCACATGGTTGGAACTTGCTGTTTTTTGAAGAAGTGTATTATCTAATGTTTATGTATTGCACTGTTCAGTATATACAGATTCGGAAATCAATAAATTATTTGGATGTTGCTTTCTTGACAATTTACTCCAGGACAGGATCATTCCTTGTGTTGCATGGTGGGTTGTGGGTATAAAATACTTTTCTATACTTCAACATAATGGTCTATAGCAGTGGTTCTCAACCTGGGGGTCGCGCCCCTTTGGGGGTCGATCGGCCCTTTCCCAGGGGTCGCCAGGCATCTCGCGCGCTCCCCATTTTGGCACCGCGTGTGCCGTATCCCGCTCCCACGCCTCGCCATTGGCCGCCGACACTCACTCTCACGCTCCATTGGCCAGCGCGGGAGGAGGCTGCGCAAGCCAGCAAGCATGACGTAACAACAAAAATAATTTAATTAATGATTGGGGGCTACCACAAGATGAAGAACTGTATTAAGGGGTTGAGGCATTCGAAAGGTTGAGAACCACTGGTCTATAGCCATTGCTGATGGTATTAGAATGTTAAATTAGGATTTTCTTTTTGATAAAAACATAATTATCAAAAATGAGGCTTTTTAGTTAAGAAATGCAAATTTTAGAAAAAATATAACAAATTAATATAATGAAATGCAGCCTTTCTTCAAGTAGACACTGGATGGTCATACATGCCCTGATCACCTCATGATTAAATTATGGAGATGTGTTCTATGTGAGGTTGAAGCCTCAACTGCTTCAAAACGCTGCAACTTGAGCAGTAATGGGCACTTTTCATTATGCCCACGAGTCCCAAGCTGTGTTGGTTGCCCGTAAGCCCTCCAGGTGCCATTCAAGGTGCAAGTTGTTATCTATAAAGCCCTGAATGGCACAGAGTCTGGGTATCTGGGAGATTGCCTCATCTCCAAATGTTTCTGCTCACCCATTATGTTTGGGCTGAGTGGGTGTGCTCTGGGTCTCCTCAAACATCTTGTGGGGCCATTGAAGCATGCTTTTTAAGTCACTGCCCCCTACCTCTGGAAAAGAATTCCCCCGAGAGATATGGACACTGCCATTCTGCAGTTTTAGAAAACACTTAAAACCTGACCTCTGGCTTTGGGTTAATTGCTTGTGTTTTTATTGTTTTGGTTGTTTTTAAACTAGACTGTTGGTTGTTTATGTTTTTAATTGTTTTCACTGTGTATTGGATTCTGTAAGTTGCCAGAAATTACTGAAGCGATCAGCCATCACATATTAAATTATTATTATTATTATTAAAATGTAATATTGCAACCTTAGAATCTGACTATCAAGGATTTAACTACTTGAACTCTTGGATAAAAGAGGTGATGTAATTATAACTAAATGCAATTTAATGGCCTTCCCAATCAAAAAGATTTTCAAAGGGGCAACAGATTACAAATAAAGTAATTAATTCTAGTTTCATCTTTCTAAAACATTCCTTTCTTCTGTTTTTCTCCCCAATCCATGGGGTTTGGCATAAGAAATAGAAGATGGTGAACTTTAAATTATTTCTGTTCCTTTAATGATTATATCAGAATAAAATTTTACTGATAGGAGGGGAAGTTATATTTGCATGTCCTGCATAGTTAAGATCTATTTAGTACAGTATGGATAGTTGATAGAAAGAAAAACTTTAAAAACAGCAAATAGTTCATTTATTTGGTGTTTTAGGAGTTCTGTATTAATTTTCTGCAAAGTATCAACATAGCATGACATGGATCAGACCATTTTAAGATTTGGAAACTAGATTTCACTTAGAGACTGGTATGTTAATAAATATACCTACAATCACATAGTAATGGTATAAACAGAAGCATCTTTTTAAAGCCTAATTATATGTATATTAAGAAGAGTGGCTTCCTTAAACCAATTTCATGCAGTGTCATGTTCCCTGGGAAATATGTTAGAAGAATTGGATTACCAAAGCAATTATAATGAACTTTGTTCCTCCCCAAGGATGTCCTTATATTCTGGGATTTTATGGTAAATCTCAGTACAAATTCTGATTCCTTCAACTTTTTACATTGAATGTTAGATGCTATTTATAATTCCCTCCCAGCCCTAGTTTTTGAGTTTGTTAGAGGGAAAACTTAAAATATAACTGGAGCTCAATCACTTTGGTGCTCCCTTTGCAAGGGTGGATGGGGAGTAGAAGGGAAGAGGCCAGGCAGCACATTTTGGCCCCAGTATTCTGGTATAGCCTCCCTCTTGGCCAGACCTACGCTTGTATAGAGCATTTAGAGATGTTAGCAGAGCTTTGTCATCTGTTATTCAGCTATATTACGTAACTCTTACTCTTTGGTGGTATTTTAAAATGAACATTTTAATAATTTTATTGTATGGTTTTTATTATTAGTGCCAGAAATCTTGGAGCAGATTGATTGATTGATTGATTGATTGATTGATTAATCGACTGATTGTTGTATGATTTTGTTCCACTTTTTCATGCAGGTATCAGGTTTTGGAAGAGTTCTCTAGGAAAATCTGCCTTATAAAAACTGCACAGAAAAGAACTTTGTTAAAAGAATTAAGGCATAAATTACATCTAGCTTACATTTATGTTTTAATAAATTATAGTCTTATTTGCCAAGTAAAAAAGAAGCAAGATAATTAAGCCACTCTAGCACAATTTGCATGCACATTAATTTATACCCAAAAAAACCCAAACCCCTAATGACAAAGCAAGAATAGTTATACTATTATGCAGTAAGTGACTTTTCAAGAAGAGCTGGAAATCTTAAGGGAGTGGATTGGACAATGAAAACATCATATACTGGTTTAAAATAAGGTAACTATAAGAATGTAGGAAACAAAGGGAAACAGAGAGGGGGAGAGAGAGAGAGAGAGAGAAAGAAAAGAAAAAAAAAGGAGGACAATGGAAATACCTATAAGAATGTAGAAAATACAATGGAGTATATATTTAAAAGAGCCTGATTTTTATTGCTCAATTCAATAACCCCAACCTAAACTGTAAGCCGAAAATATTCAGAGTATCCTGATGAAATAAATATGGTGCTCTTGATTGATTATGAGCCATCACATTGGCGTCAACTCATAACAATCACATAGATATTCTCCATCTGATCTGTCCCTAACCTGATAATCTTTTAAGTCAGGGGTCCCCAACCATGGGCTGCAGCCTGATGCTGGTCCGCAGCCTGTTGGAAACTGGGTTACGCGAGCAGCAGGCGAGCACACGAAGCTTGGCATGCATGATTGCAAGGGAACTAGGTTGCACGTGCAAAACCACCCCCTTTCCTCCTTCCCCCTGCCACTGCTGCTGCCATGGAGCCAGAAAGATTGGGGACTGCTACAGTATTTTAAGTCTTCCTGTGGTGCATCTATTGACACTGTAACTGAGTACATCCATCTTGCTGATAGTCATTCTTTTCTCTTTCCTTCCATTTTTCCTAGCATTAGAGTCTTCTTCAGAGAGCTGGGTCTTCACATAATATATCTGAAATAGGATAATTTTAGTTTGGTCATTTATGCATCGAATAAGAACTCTGGGCTGATTTGTTTGATGATCCATTGGTTTCTTTTATCAATAGTCTGTGTACTCTACTCTCAGGGGTCTCAAAAATATCAATATTCTTTTTGTCCTGGTTCTTCAAAATCCAGCTTTCAGTTTTATAAAATAGGGAATATCATGGAATGCACAATTTTGATCTTTGTTGCTATAGGCACATTCTGCATCTGAATATCTTTTTCAAGGCTTCTACCAAGTGCTACTTTGTGGTGCTTTTCTTGACTGTTCTTTTACTGATGACAATTGATCCTAAAAGGCAGAAACAATTTAGCACTTTGATATCTTTCATTATCACTTCTATGGCTGGTTGTTCCCACTGCTGTCATTAGTTTGGCCTTCCTTATATTTAATTTTAGTTACATATTTTTCAATGTGCACGCTGCCTTTTATTACAAGAGACTGTTTGTATATTTGGCTGTCAGAGTAGTGATATCAGCATAGTTGCCTTCAGGTAAAATGGATGGGATAAAAATTGAATAAGTAAAAAATTAAATAGTGATGCTTATTGATATTTCTTCCTCCAATTTTTAAACTACATTCATCTTCTTCCAATCCAGCTTCCCTTAATATATGTTCAACATATAGACATAAAAGTCCCCGGGGATTTTTAGTGTCTGTATAGGGGGTTTTTTAGTACAGGGGTTGTAGTTTTATATGTTTTTAATGTATTTTTACTGTATATATTTTATGTTTTTTAGTCGTGCTCTGTACCCCGCCCCGAGTCCCTTCTGGGAGAGGGGGCAGGTTATAAAACCAAAAAAAAAAAAAAATGAATTGGAAAAGGGGAGAATATACAATCTTGTCTCACTCTTTTGCCAACATGGAACCAGTCTAATTCACCATGGTCTATCCCAGGGGTGGGCAAACTTGTCAGCTTTAAGACTTGTGGACTTCAACTCCCAGAGTTCCCCA
>JAOYMU010000001.1:131910976-131923761 GCA_025802295.1 Psammodynastes pulverulentus | reverse complement strand
ATAGATGGATGGATGGATGGATGGATGGATGGATGGATGGATGGATGGATGGATGGATGGATGGATGGACGGATGGATAGAATATCTTGACCCATTTTGGATGCTTCATATAGAAATTTCATGAGAACCTTTAAGGGTGCAATTCTCCCCTTCCTTTTTTAAAGGAACACAGCTCCTCAGAACCAGCTTTCCTTCTCTTCAGCCTGCAATGCCAACTGCACCTGTGCTACAAGCCAGTGGGATCCTGTTTGTGGGGATAACGGACTCACATATGTGTCAGCCTGTTTTGCTGGTTGCAAAAACATAACCAGATTGAAGAAAGAAACAGTAAGGATGAGCGGTTGACTTTTTCTATGTATGTACCTGGGCTGGAAGCCAAGGAGCGAAGAGATGAGAGGCCCAGAACCAACATGAGGGGATTTTGGCTCCCTCTCTTTTTCTTTTAAACAAGATACATGAAGTCTAAGGCTTAATTTTTAAATTCATACAGCAAGGTCCAGCCTTTGCCATAAAAGTCACCTGGGCCAGTCACTCTCTCTCTCTCAAATCAACCCACCTCACAGGATTGTTGTTGTGGGGAAAACGGGAGGAGGAAGGTGTGTTGGATATGTTTCACAGCCTTATTTGTAAAAATAATTAAGGCGGGATCCAAATACAGTGGAACCTCGGGTTGTGACCGTAATCCATTCCAGGATTACAGTCGCAACCCGATTTGGTCATGACCGGAAGCCCGACCGTCTGCGCATGCACGGACAAAAAAAAAATGGCGCCAAAGGAGAAATCACTATGGGAAATCGGCGCAGAAATCACCGCAGTGATCTGGTTTCTGGTAGCCACCTGTTGTGGTTGAAGCTGAACTAGTCATTGACAGGTAGGACATTGCAATAGATAATTTTATGTACTACACTTAAGTCAGATCGAAGACGGTGTAGTTCTAGGTTTTCTAAGCCCAATATTTCAAGTCTGGTGGCATCGTAGAGATGCATTCATCAGATGTTTCCATTGGGGACGTGAGATGCCCTTTACTGTTCCATTATGTTTTTCCTTATAGGTTTTTCACAACTGTAGCTGCATTGAGAAAGCTGATGCTGCGTTGAAGAATTCTTCAGCGGTGTCGGGTGAATGCCGAAGAAGCGAGGAGTGTTCCAAAAATTTTATTTTTTACACCATTGTCAAAGCTGTGAGCTCCTTCATGTTGTCACTGAGTGGTGTTCCTATATACATGCTCCTTATCAGGTAAGGAATGAGTTCAGTCAGGGGGGTGGGGAACAATGGCCCTTTTATGACTTGGGGACTTCAACTCCCAGAATGCCTGAGCCAGCCGAGCTCCTAGGAATTCTGGGAGCTGAAGTCCACAAGTCATAAAGGGCCCCCCCGAGTTAAATAAAAAGCCAATAAGACAGCAGAGTTACATAAGATTCCATTCAGAGTTTTTAAAAAATGTTTTGACTTAGGCTTCCCCCAACAGCAAGAAGCTGAGTCCTTGTCCCAATAAACCCCTTTTATTTGATTTACAATGAATTTCCTCTCCAGCAAAGTCCCAGCCAACAGTCTTTCACAATAGTTCCTAATTACAAACCTTTATCAGGCTTGGAGAGAGGCCAGGCCTAGATCTCTCAGCCTCCGCAATACTTGGCAAGCATGCTGGATGGAATGAAGTAATTGTTTTGTGCAAGGCCCCACTTCCTTTTCGCTCCCCTTTTATACTCTAAGGGAGGGGCCAATCACCGTCCACCTCTGGCTTTAATTCCAAGTCGGCTCTTGTTCCTCAGCTGTTCCCTTCGTCTGGCAACTCTGTGCATGCTCACACTGGGAACAGGCTCTAGCTGTTCTTCTGCCTCACTGATGTCTGACTCCGAAGGCAGCTGATAACTGTTGGATGGCCCTGGCCCCATGTTTGCCTCCGACGCAGAGCACTTGTCAGATCCTTCCGCAGACTCCAGGACTGGCCCATGCTCCTCCGCAACCTCCTCACTGTCCGAGTCTGGCCACAACAGTCCAAGCCCCTGCTCAAGCAGGAGACCCTGTACAACTTGTCTCAAGTGGATAGCTGACCATTTCATAATTTCATCTCTTTTTTTCAACTGAAGTTGCCAGGAATCAAACTTGAACTTTTCGACATTCACAAGGGCGTATTATACTCTAAATGTCCTCATTCCTACCACTATACATTTGTGGAATTGCTTTGTGTCAATCCAAGGAATGAAAAAGATATAAGGGGTGGTGGTCCTTCTCCATCAGTTAAACCTATTCATAACATGAAGTTCATTTGTAGATTTTTTTTGTGCAAACGCTATAGAAGCACGATTAATAGTATGGTCGATCTGTTCTTTGTTAGATCTGTACCTCAAGATCTGAAGTCACTTGCAGTCGGATTCCTGATGCTTGTGATAAGATCACTGGGTAAGAAAGACTTTTCTGATTACATGGGATATTATTGGACACTTCCTTCAAGGTTTTCTGACATAGTGATATTGTTCAGAGTACGGGCAAATAATTATGAAGGAAAGGCATGCTCTGTTCATACAAGAAATGACTTAAGGGATGAGATTTTTGAGTCAAATTAATTGGCATCAGTTTCCTGCCAAGTACAATCTACCTACTACAACCTTTAACCACAGGCCTCTGAAAAAATCCCTAATGTGGCATGAAAATACAGGTGGTCCTTGACTTACGACCACAATGGAGCCCCCCACATTTCTGTTGTGAAGTGAGGCATTTATTAAGTGAGATTTGCTCCATTGTATGACCCTTCTTGCTACAGTTGTTAAGTGAGTCATTGCAGTTGTTAAGTTAGTGACACGGTTGTTAAGTGAATCTGGTTTCCTCATTGGCTTTGCTTGTCAGAAGGTCACAAAGGGTGATCACATGACCCCGGGGGCATTTCAACCGTCATAAATACGAACCGGCTGCCAAGCATCCTAATTTTGATCACATGAACCATGGGGATGCCACAAGTCACTTTTTTCATTGCCAATGTAACTTTGAACAGTTACTAAACAAATGATTGTAAGTTGAAGGCAACCTGTATTCTTCTTAAGAGCCTCGGTGGCGCAGTGGTTAGAATGCAGTACTGCAGGCTAATTCTGCTGACTGCAGGCTGCCTGCAGTTTAGCAGATCGAATCTCACCAGGCTCAAGGTTGACTCAACCTTCCATCCTTCCAAGGTGGGTAAAATGAGGACCCAGATTGTGGGGGCAATATGCTGAATCTGTAAACCGCTTAGAGAGGGCTGTAAAAAGCACTATAAAGCAGTATATAAGTCTAAGTGCTATTGCTATTGCTACGTGACGCATCCGGCCCACGGCCCGCGAGTTTGACACCCCTGGCCTAAGGTGATCTCAGAAATCTAAGCAAGGTCAGCCTTGTAGATGATCATAATGAAATTTCAGGTTGTAGGATAGACTGGGAAGTAAGAGGGAAGATGTTTTCAGAAGAAGACAGTGGCCAGAGTGTTGTCAAGAATGCCGCGTAGACCTATTGATGAACTCATCACAAGAGATATTAAAAAAAAACAGACCACCCAACACCAAAATTCATAAATGTCAGTAAAATTGTCTTTTTACCTTGGTTTTTCAAAATCAAACTTTGACTTCTAAAGAAGATGATAACAGCCTCAGAATAATTTTTATCTGTTAGATTTAATCTGGACTTCAGAAATGAAGCATATTATTGTTGGCAAAAATTATTACAAATTTCCCCTAGGGGAAAAAAAATGCTTTTAGGAAAAAAAGAAGTCTACGTAGCAACATTTAAGCAGGAAATCTCTCTCAGGCAATTTCCTCTATTATGAATCATGCTAATTCCGGTTTATAATATATAATTAGTTAACTTACAATCATTTTACTTACTTCCTTTGGAATTATTTATAAGATTGCTACTTTTTCTTTTCTTGTCACTTTTTCCTTTTCTCAAATAAATTACTTTTTATTTATTCTTTTAGTCATTTGGTCAGCCATTTCTGCTAATTCCAAAGAGCAGAGCTGATAGTTATTTCTTCATTCTTCTGGGATTCAAGCAATATCTCACAATAGTATCAGCAAAGAACAATATGGTGCTGGTCTTGCTTGCATTTGGAAGGAGCCGATCCAGAAATTTAACTGGACAGTTTTAACTAAAGAAAGAAAGAAGGGCCCTTTGCTAAGTTAAGAAAAAAGTTTCCTTCTCCATATTTATACACAGCTGTGATGTTCCTTTCAGCCTTCCTTTCTAAAAGCCCAATACATTTTTTGTTTACTGCAGTATTATTTCAGCATTATAAAATTATATGTGTCTCAGAAATTCTGGAAACTTAACTTCTGATATATCTAGCAGAATCTGATGTGGGAAAGGTACTTCAGCAGCTTTAATATGATAAAGTGATATAAATGCTTCATTTCTGAGATTTAGAATCTAGATCATGGATGTCAAACTGTCAGCCCACGAGCCAGAGGTGTCAAGTGCAGGCCACGCCCACCCCAGCTCCGCAAAAGGGGGAAAATGTCAGAATACGTCACGTGATGGCAACATGGCGCTGAGGATTTGACATCCGTGTCCTAGATGGTCAGATTAGTTGCTGTGTTCATATATTTTACTAAATCATAATTTGGTCCACCAGTTTACAAAATAACCGCAGAGGAAAGATGTTTGTGATAGCAATTAAAACATCCATAGTAAATGGGTGAAGTTAATTAAAAACATATAATGCATAAACACAATAATGAAGTCATCATCCCAAGAGTATGATCCATTGTGTGAAACCCATATTTGCGAAATGTTCTAGAGATAATTCCACTATAGACTTTCACTTTAATGTGGAATTTCAGTATCGAGAATTTTTACCACCAGATGGCATTGTTTGTAAACAGTTTAACTGAGATAGCAACTAAGGACTTCCATGAGAGAAAATGCTAATCAGTTAACACCTCAAAGATTCAAGATGGATTCCCTGATATTATTATATGCAAAACCAAAGAACATGTATATTTTGGTATTTTATCAAATCAGATTCTATAATCTTGGACATCTATACTAGTGAAACAACAATGAAAATGTGCATTGTAATATCAGAACAAAAAATTCAGGTCTTTCATATTTCGGCCAAATGCCAGAGGCAAGATTGTAAGTAATGGAGTTTGTAACATAAATTTAAATATAAGCATCCATCCCCTCTTCCCATGGATGCTTATAATCTATTCAAAACTACTGAGTGATGGCTCAGTGACTAAGACGCTGAGCTTGTCGATCGAAAGGTCAGCAGTTAAGCGGTTTGAATCCCTAGTGCTGCATAATGGGGTGAGCTCCCGTTATTGTCCCAGCTTCTGCCAACCTAGCAGTTCAAAAGCATGTAAAAAATGCAATGTTACCTTTGGTGGGAAGGTAACAGTGTTCTGTGCATCTTTGACATTTAGTCATGCCGGCCACATGACCATGGAGACGTCTTTGGACAGCGCTGGCTCTTCAGCTTTGAAATGAAGATGAGCACTGCCCCCTAGAGTCGAGAACAACTAGCACATATGTGTGAGGGGAACCTTTACCTTTATCTTGACATGTTACTGAAAAAGGCTCAGGTGAGAAGATGCATCTTTTCTTCAGAAAAAAAGGGTCATTTCATATGCTGGTGCAAGAGGTAATATATTACTACATGGCCTATTTTAATGTACTGATATTATGTAATATAGTGCAGATGTCCTTTTACAAAAAATTAATTGTTAATGTCTTTTATCATTGTTTCAAAACCTTATATGTAATTACATTATTATTTCCCATTCAGGTAGGGTAGAAAAATTATTCTGAGAATCCATTGTATGTAGATCCCACAGAAAAGAATTTGGTTTCAACAAAAGGAAAAAGAAACTTCCCTAACATGGGGATACTGTATTTTGTTGAACAGGGAACATACTGAATACACTTAGTTGGACTTAGAGATATAAAGTGGCATGGCAATGAAAATAGGAGGGTTTTAAAAAAAAAATTATGTACTTATATCCTGCCCCAGTAGGGGTGTGTGTGATATTTTTTTTTTAAATTACAATGTTGATTGACTGACTAATTGATTGCAGCATTTGAATTACAATTTTTATTAGTTTCTGACTTCAAAGTGACAATTCAAGAAATCATATTTCCTCTAAGTTATTTGTTTCACCGTGCTTTATTGAATAATCTAAAATTCACAAGATTTACATAACATGCTAAACTGTAAATTAGGGATGGGCAACTCAGCAATCGTTTTCAGCATGACTGAATCATTGTGCCACCAAATCTTATAACAGCTTCTGGGGATATTGGGAGGCTACATTTCAACCCTTGATTGCTCTATCCTGTTATAAACCATGATGGTGGATTCACTGCTGATACTAATTGCCTTCCCCCCCCCCCAAAAAAAACCCCCATGAAGTAACATTGTATAAGAATCCAATGAGTGAATACTCACAGAAAAAGATGCTAATCAAGAAAACTTTCTGTAGTTTCTTGTATTATTGTTGTACGTAACGTAGCAGAACAGTGCTACAAGAAATTTTCATTTATGACTGTTGGCAATGGTTCAAAGTTATGACAGCCTCAGATAAAGTGTCTTACAATCCATCCTTGAAGTTATGATGGTCACGACAGCCTTGCAATCATGTGATTGCTATTCAGGAGCTTGGTAATGGGCTTGCATTTACAATGGCTACAATACCTTGCAGTCACACGATTGCAATTTGTGACCTTCCCAGTTGCTTCCAAGAAGCAAAATAAATTAGGGGAAGCCAAAATTGCTTAAAGGTGGCATGATTAATATAGTAAAAATGGTCACAAACTTGGATCTGGTCATAAATCGAGGATTATCATAATAATTCTTTTTTTTTTGCCATCAGTGCACTGCTTATGAAGGTTGTGGCTGTAAAATAATAGATTAATGCTAGGTGGAAAGAAAAAGAAAAGAAGCTTTTGTAAAAAGAAAACCTTTACAGGGTATTTGTTGTGACAAAATGTGGATGAGGCAATATTATGTACACAGTCTTGAACACCTTGAGGAAAGATGGAATATAAATTGAATGTATAAATAAAACCACATTTTAATGTTTCATGAGAACATCCTGGCTGGATCAGGCCAAAGTTCCGGTATTTAGGATTCTCCACTATGCACTAAGAGGGCAAGGGTACACTGAATTCTGTGGAAAATTAAAAACATCCAATTGGCTTCTGAGCAGAAAGATGGAATAACTAATCCAAGAGTCTTCAAACTTGACAGTTTTAAGACTTGTAGACTTCAACTCCCAGAATTCTTCCTCCAGTCATATTAGCTCAGGAATTCTGGGAGTTGAAGTCCACAAGCCTTAAACTTGCCAAGTTTGAAGACCCTTGAACTAATTTGTTAGACAAATAATCACGTCATTAGTTCATATGGAGTGAAGATTGCATTGAAAAATAAGTACATGCATTACTGGCCTCACCAGTTATGTCACTGATGGTCAGCCTTCAGCTCCAAATTTTCAAAGTCTTCCATTCCTCTGTCAAGCCCTTAAATTAGGTTAAACACAATTTTAAAAAATCAAATAAAATTCCTGCTTCCTTCAAACAAAAACAGAAATATACAACTCCACCTCTAGGCATAATTGCCTGATCTCCTGGGCCCTTGCTTCTCCCCACCCATTCAGGGTGCTCCTGGTTACAACATGGGTTGTCAGTCATAAGTTAATAGAGGGTTTTACACTGCGGGCTATGGTTCATAGAGGTGGAGCTCTCACCTCACAATCAGGAGACTGTGAGTTCAATCCTAGGTAGAGGCTAATATTTGGAATAGACTCTACTGTTTGAGCAGGGGGTTGGACTAGATGACCTCCAAGGTCCCTTCCAATTCTGTTATTTGATGAGCTATGTTTCTTCCAGGTAGCTCTGCTTTAGAATGGACTTCCCTTTTCTGAGCCACCAGTTTATTTTTCAAATGGCCGCTAGGAGGTCTCCTTCCTTTGCTCTTGAAGGAGAAGAAGCCCAGGATATTCTCCATAGAGATGCTATTCATTAAAAAAATATGTGGTAATGCTTTTGTGGAGCGCTAGCTCTACTATTTCCCTTCAAATGCTCCTGGTTTCCTGGGAATAAAACCTATTAAGCAGCCCTTCTGTTTGAATTGCCATAGCAACTCCCTCACAATGTCAGTGTCCTATTTCTCCCCCTTCATCCCACCCAAGCTCTTGTTTCAGAGCTGACAGCTGTGATTTGAATGCTCCTTGAGCCAAATCCTTGCGTGCAGTGCTGCTTTGTGAAAGGAAGAGGAGGAAGAGGAGGGAAAGGCGGGGTGGTAGGAACAGCGGCTTTTAATCAGAGCGTGTTGAGCTATTTTGTTCAGGCTTGAAAGGTGCAGAAAGGGCTCTTAACATTGCGCTCTCCTGCGCCAACAGCAGAACAAGTTTTTATAATGACCACCCCAAAAAAAAAAAAAAGCAGCAGCAGCAGCAGCAGAAGAAACGAGGGCTGATTATTAGACCACATACATGCCACGGTTTCATAGGAGCCCAGGAAATCACAAGATCTGACCTTGTGTAAATTTAATTGCTTGAAAATCCCACTGGTTTATCTATGCCGTTTCTAATCATTTGGCCTTTAAAGATATGTCTGGCTCTATGGATTACTTTTGACTCGGGAAGTTTTCTGAAAATTAGGGTTTCCTCAGGACCCAACCTTTTTGCTTGTTCTTCTCAGTGATTTGTTAAACAGATATAAACAATGTTTTAAATGTTAAATAATTTTAAAATGATAAGAAGTGGCAGAAAACAGGCAATTTGCAATGGTTCCAGAAATTCTTTTTGTATTTTTCTTACCAGTTCTCTTTAAAATGTCTGAAAGAATATTTGTTTTAGATTTTGTTTTTCAGAAGAAAATCCCCTAAAATGCTTATGAGTTAAATGTGGGTATGCCATTACGCTTATTTTAGTTCTCAGGTGGCCTCTGGATATGCATGCAAATAAAAAATGTATGATCATCATGTCAATGATCTGCAATCTCTCTGGCCTCGCCGGTTTTAATTCAGCTCTAAGGAAAGATATCAGGAAGGATCTCTGCCATTTGCTTTTTAGTAACAGTACACTAAATTAGTAAAAACAAACAAACCACAAAATCCTCATACAGCCAATTTTTCTGCACACAATTTTGGTGGAGAATTTTTGAAAGATTATATATACCCATTTGTAAACTTTCCATAGAGCTGCTTTATATCAAATCAGAATAATTTGCCTATTATAGTAAGACCTTTTCCAAGAAACCTAGGACACTATACATGATTTCTTCTTTTCATACCCTATGGTTGATTTGTATCCTCTAACTAGCTTCTTGCCTATAATGGATGCTCATTCCCAATCTGGTGCTCACCAACATATTGCAATATTCAACACCTACAATCATCTGGACAGAGATTATTGGAACTGAAATCCAACTCTTGAGCTCCAAGATAGGAAAGGTTAAAATCCACACCCATGCAACCAGCAACACATTGTATCACAAAGGGCTAGAAGCATGAGGCATCACAATAGTCATTTGTTTAACCGAGCAATGATAAATCTTCTGAAGAAGATTGTTTTGTGCCTTTTTAAAAATTGTTCAGTCATATCCAATTTGCAGAGACTGCCTCATGCTGTCAAACCCCTGCTGTTTTCTTGGCAAGGTTTTTCAGAGTGGTTTGCAGTTGCCTCCTTCTTAGGCTGAGAAATATGACTGGCCCAAGGACACCCAGCTGGCTTTACGGTTAAGGTGGGACTCGAACTCATGATCTCCCTGATTCTAGTCTGATGCCTTAACCACTACACCAAACTGGCTCTCCATTCTGTACTTACTGATCATTTATTTCCCCCCAGCTGGATCCCGATTGCCTTTTAATGTAGGACATCCATCTCCTGGGGCTAGACAATGAAACTAACAAACAAACAAAGATTCAACAGAATATGAGAATAACATGTTTATTAGTTAATTGACATGGAGAATAGGCCAGGCCTTGCTATGGTAGGTATGCAACAGTTAGGCTCTTTTTTAATAGCCATAAAAGTAAATTTTTATTTTCACTATTCACACTCCTTACCACTGTGTAAGTCTTCCCCCATTTTAAAATAGAACATTCTTAATTTATACTGTGGAATAGAAATGCAAAATGGCTTTTCTCTTAGTTTCACTTTGAAATATCAGAGAGCTGCAGCTGATTAGATCTCCAGATATCTATCATAAAAGATTCATTTGTACAACTGTTGGGGCCCCTGAATTACAACTTTGTTTTGTTCTTCATTATAGAGCACAGCGCAACACACAAAATACATACAATACAAATGACACATTGGCTTTTGCTATTAGCACAATATATAATCTCTACAGGCAAATAGGATAGACAGAAGATGGAGAAATTTGAAACACTGGGGTATTTGCATATGTGTATATGGGTTGTGGAGTCACCTTTACATTATTTGGAGCAGCTACCTGTATCTCTTCTCCCTCCTTGAGTTCTTCCTTTCTTTTTCTTTGCCTCCCACCATATAATTTAACACTCTCTTCTTTCTCTCACTTCCCCCTTTTCTATTTGTATGAACATCTGCTTCTATTTCCTTACTGTCATTAGATGTCAAACATTTGTCTTTTAAAAACAGAAATCCCATTATATTATTATACTGTGCCTCATGCATTTTAAGTTTTGTGATGCCACTCACACAATCTTTTGGATGTTCAAGATCTCAGACTAAAATATATTACTAACCAAGGAGAGAAGCAACCTAGAAATATGGAGAAATTTCATAATGATGAAAGCAATCAACCAATGTGGAATAGCTTGCCTTCAGAAGTTGTAGGTGCTCCATCTCTGAAGGCTTTCAAAAAGAGACTGGATAACCATTTGTCTGAAATAGTATAGAGTTTCCTGCCTGATCATGTTTTTGGACTAGAAGACTTCTGAGGTCCCTTTCAATTCTATTATTCTATATGTTCTATATCAGAGGTGTCAAACTCAAGGCCCAGGAGCCAGATCTGGCCCGCGGAGTGCTTAGATCTGGCCTGTGGGGCTTCCCTGGAAACAACAAAGGACTGGCCCGTGGTGCCTCTGCCAGCGAAAATGGAACTTGGGAGGGCCACGAGAGGCCCTCCTGAGCTCCATTTTCACTGGCAGAGGGTTGCAGGAGGATGTTGCAGCCAAAAACGAAACTTGGGAGCCCGTTTTCACTGGCAGAGTGCTCAGGCCACCACAGGGATCCCCAACACGAGTGATGTTGAACTGGCCATGCCTACTCTGGCCACAACTACCCTGGCCCCCCAAGGTCAAACACAACCCTGATGTGGTCCTCAATGAAATTGAGTTTGACACCCTTGTTCTATATTCTACATCTGATTCAGAGTAGTTTCCTATGCTAGTAGGTATAATGTACTTGCCTTAACTGTGAGGTAAGGGAGTGAGATGGATGGCATATAAATTTAATAAACAAGCAAATAAATAAACCATGTTTGATCCTGCAACATAACAGCAAAATGAGATTATGCTTGATAGAGGGCTTCATGAATTCAGTTAACAAAGGAAGCAAAGGAAGGTTGCAGGGGGAGTATTCAAAAGATCCTCCCCACATTCACACACATAACTATCATCTATGGGAAATTCTTGTCTTCTCCAGTCCCCCTATGCCATCTGATCAGGATGAAATAGGGCAAGGGAGTATGGGGACGGGCAGTGCATTTTGCTCAAACAACTGCTTTCACAGAGACCCTCTCCATATTGTATGCGTCGCAGCATTTCCTTACTGCATAAGATCTTGAAATTCAAATATGCAACACTAGCACTGCATACAGTTTTGCTCCTGCTGCCAAAGAGAAAATTAGACACATGCAACCGAGCCACAGAAAGGTGGTCTAGGCCAAGGTTTTTACTTTGTGTAGGCCTCGTCTCATCCCAGAAGCACAGAAGTACCTGCTTGCTAGATTCTTCTCCCTCTCCCTCAAATCTGGAGCAATCCAGTAAATCTGGAGGCTTATAGGAGAAATGAAAGGTAACTTGCTGGTTGTGGCTGCAAATGCCTATATGCAATGCTGGGGGATATGAGTGGCTGGAAGCAGAGCCCACAGTTATTTCTCCTGCAATGTCATCCAGAGGCTCTCTTTCCTTATCTAAGAATCTAAAATGATGTGCAAGCTGATTCCAGAGTTTCATACCTTGTATTACAGCTTTGTGCAGTCTGCATGAAAAGCAACCTATTACAGAACTGACCTTGCAGACCTGTAATATAATATGAGGTGATAGATTGGCTTTCATTTGCAGCAGGGTAAATCCGTTCATTAATTCTGCTTCCTTCTACATCAGAACTACCTCTGACAAAGTAAAACATGTACAGCTTGGCAATCAGCCTCCAGTAGGAGGAATAGAAACAGATATATATATATTTTTCTCTTTGTCATCTCTGATTTCCAGCCTTCTTTCATAAATCTGAGGCTCCTCCCACTTCCAACCCAGATCCTCCACAATTCGGAAGTTGCTTTTTTGTAGGAAAGTCTTTGCAGTTTGTTTGTTTACTTTTTACTGCTCCTGGCTTCTGAGGACCAGTTGCTTTGTTACTGCCCCCATTCAAATGCCAGCAAATATAAAGAGGCTTTGTTTTTTTCCTCTCTTTCTCCCGTTTCCTTGTCCCTTGGTTTTGTCCTCCAAGGGATCATTTTTATTCAAGTGTGATGAATGATGTGAGTAGAGTACCAGTCCTGGACAAAGGGCTGCATCAGAGCTGGCCAAGCGTACAGCTGCCTTTTTGTTTACCAAGATGAGAGATGTAACCTCAGAGGTAGAAGATAATAAACAAGACTATAGAAGAAGC
>JAOYMU010000001.1:131830212-131848071 GCA_025802295.1 Psammodynastes pulverulentus | reverse complement strand
CCCACGGGGTTTCATTTGGGGGGGGGGGGGTGGTGAGAAAAATAACAGTGGGTGTGGTGTAAATTGTTTTGATGCTCTTCTCTCAATTCCTTCCCAACTCTCTGCCTTGCTTCTGAATCCTCTAATGGAGCAAAATCCCTTACAAAAGACTGTTATATAATCCAAGATAATAATACAACCTGCCTGCTAAAAATAAAGTATAATAGGGGCACTATATTGGTTTATATCTAATTCCTTCTTTGAAACAGGAAGAATAAGATAAGCTCTGCATCTAAAAATGCCATGGAAAAAGCAGACAATGATTCACAAGTTAGGCAGAATACGGAAGCACATTTTGGAACCCACAATTTTGAATCCTCCCTACAAAAAAAGTAATTAATTAATTAAAATTAATTACTTTTAACCCTTCCCTTCTCTAAGAAACAAGGGGCAGTGTACTTCCTCTTCCATGTGTTGTCTTCACAACAATCCTTTGAAGTGCATTAAAATGAAGGATGGGCCACTGGTCCAAGATCATCTGATGAACTTCTTAGCTAAAGGGGGATTTGACTCTAGGCTCCAGTGGCAATCTAGTATTCAACCAATACATACATTTTTAAAATGGCTACTTTAAATTTTGTATTTAAAGTTTATAAAATATTAGCAGAAAAAACAAACCTTACCAACAATAAGTCACAAAGATACTTCTGTCATTTTTTTAAAAAATGTATTATTTTAATAAAAATAATTAAATAAGAAGGGAAAATGCAAAAGTATCAGCTCCTACACTGTTTATGGGAATGGCTCTGAACTACCTAAATATTCCATCCAAGAAGGTTGGTTCACTATGTGGTATAACTGTTCTTTATAACCTATCAGGCCCAACATAACATCCTTTTTAAAAAAAAATCGCACCCAACAAAATGCCAACCCTCCCCAGAAGATTGCCTAATTCCATGACATAAGATGCGGCAGGTTATGTAATGTCTTGAATGTCTACTCAAAGATGCAATGAAGATGCACTTAAATCTAAAGAAAGGCATTCTCAGAAGACAAAGGCTTCTTGGTTCTACCAAGAAAAGGTACTAGAAAAGAGATTGTTAAATGGAGATTATCATTAAAAGACAATGGATGTTTGAGAAACATTATGGAATTCAGCCCTGTACAGAGCTGTCACTGAATAATTAATTCCATTACGGCTCACTTGGTTATGAATGATACCACATATGGAATACTTAGATCTACTTAAGAATTAAAACAGACAACAACATGAAATGTTTCCTTATGATTTATCATGTGTCTTTATATCCAATGATGCCCTGTAGGATGCATGCCACTGAATAGGATACAGTCATTAAAATCACCAAACATCTGGAACAAATATTTCTTGCCAACCCAAACTGTTTGTGCTTCTGTGATGTCTGGTGCGTTTTAAAGCAGCACAGAAGGTCGGGGATCTAATTAACAAATCATAGCTAACAGATAATATATTCAGGAGATTTACCCACAAACTGATGGTGGTTGTTCCTTTTAAAACAGAAGCTGTAAAAAGCAATGGGCGGGGAGAAGGAGATGCTCTAATTCTCGGCATTTATGGAAAGGGGGGGGGAAGCATTGTGAAATGCCACCTCACAATAAAGGCTTTGTGCTCAGAGAAAGTGCTGGGGAGACATGAGAGCAACTTACAATTGTTTTCGACAGGCTTTTAAAACATTTTGTGTTCAATGGTTTAGCCTAGAATGTGATGCACTGATGAAAATAAAATGGTGTCTGGTGATATAGGCCACACTCTAGATAAGGAAAACATAGACATTTCCAATCTTTCAAAACAAAGAAAAACATCCATGAGCTGTTGAGATGCTCTTCCTAGGCTAGGCTGCACAAATCATCTGTATCACCATAGGGTTGTTTTTAAAAAAATATTTGGTTAATCTACAAAAGCTTGTATGTCACTAAAAGCTAACAGATTTCCCAGCTGGGAAGTGATTTGTTAACAGTGCTAAGCAATCTCTGAAAAAACCGCATAATTTTCATTTCTGAATCACATGCCATAGAGTTCTTAAGTAAAAATTTAGAGTAATTTAGTTTGCATACATATGGTTATTAAAATAGAATTAAATGGATATTTTAACATTGTCAAATATTGACTGTCAGCATTATAAAGATGCTCCAGGCACATTTTGATGTAGTTTTACATGAAAATATAAAATATGCTTAAGGATTTATTAATTTAAATATTCATCATTATGTATTATTAATAATTACAATTATTTGTTTTTTGATATTTTCCAATAATTCTTAACATTACATTACATACCTGTATCTTACAGGGCGCTAATAGAATCATAAAAGGTTCTAAAAGAATGAATAGAGAGACTAAAACATCTAGAACAACACTATTTCTTGTCAAAAATTAAGAATTCAAATACCCCACAAATGACCAGCCAACCTTTTCTTTCAGTTTCCAAACAGGGGGAAAGCCACCCTCCTCCTTCTAATTAATTAATTTAAATCCTGAACTGTTCTAATCAACAAGAAGTATCTCCTAAAGTTCTACTGATATTTATCTCCCTCTAAGTCTTAAAATTTGAGCTCTGGAACAGAAACAAATGCTTGGTCTGTATTATGGGTAAGCCCCTAAGTTATTTGAATATGAGGGCTACAAGAAAATCAACAAGAAATATGGAGCATAAGTCTACTTTTTGCTTAAAAGAAAAAAAATTCCACTAACATTTTCAGGACAGTCAAGGAAAATTTCTGTCCTTGAGAATGTTGGTGTACAGTTCCTAAAGGACTAATTTCCACAACAGAGATTCCCTAGGGAATCCTATCATGGGAACAAATGCCTAATGAGAGCTGTGTGTGCTGTGTGAATGCCAACCTACCTTTTCCTCAAGTGGCTCCTTTGAGTGTTTTTTCCTCCCTTCCCTAAAAGCTACCACCACGCAATTTGTTTAATGAGATCTGTATGTCAGCCCAAGTTGATATAGTAATTATCCCAGATTAGTCCTGCTCACATTGGAAGCTGCGGAGCCTTTTGATCTGACGGAGCTGCCTTTAAGAATAAACGCTCTATCTAGAACTGTTGTGATGGAAAGACAGGAAAAACAATAAGACAGTCTGAAAAAATTCTTCCGTCCCACATCCATTCAATGCAGGGGGGCAAATTGTTTTGATGGAAATGACTAAACTGTCAAGCTTCCTATTCCTTAGGCCAGCGAAAGAGGTTAGGCAGGAGGCCAGCAGACATTCTGATTTTGAGTTTGTGCAGATCAAAGCAGAGAACCAAGAAGGTGAAGAAAGAGGAAGCAGCACAAGAAACACATTATCCGTTGGGATAGTCTGCTTTATACAAAAATTGTGTCAGAGTCGCTTGGTAATTCATGAATTCCCAAACACTCATTGTTTCTTTCACAAAGCACAGAGAATGCTGTTCTGGAATTGCTATGGTTGTGTTATTGTACTACCAAAAGTTTTGCTTCAACATTTCCACCACAAGAAAAAAACCTGGGCTTCTGAAAAGATTTATCGTTTTATGTTTAATAAGTATTTATTGAATATAATTTTAAAAACCACTCTTTTCCTATTCATTTTTTATCACTTGTAAGTCTGGGGGTTTGCTTTCCAGCTTTTCAAAAACTCACAACCTGGAATGAAACATGGCTAAATATTTACCTGATGAGGTTGAAAGAAAGGAACATATACAGGTAGTCCTTGACTTATAACCACAATTGAGCCCAACATTTCTGTTGCTAAGCAAGACAGTTGTTAAGTGAGTTTTGCCCCATTCATCACCTTTCTTGTCACAATTGTTAAGTGAATCACTGCAGTTATTAAATTAATAACATGGTCGTTAAGTGAATCTGGCTTGCCCATGGACTTTGCTTGTCAAAAGGTCACAGAAGGTGATCACATGACCTCAGGACACTGCAATCACCATAAATACATGCCAGTTGCCAAGTGTCCAAATTTTGATCACTTGACCGTGGGGATGCTACAACATAAGTGTGAAAAATGGTCATAAGTCCCTTTTTTTCAGTGCCACTGTAACTTTGAATGGTCACTAAATGAATGGTGACTAGACAAAAATGCTACTTTTTCTTGAATTTGTATGAAGCATTTCAGGAGGAACAATAAACACATATCTAGGATCATCCCTATACCTTATACAAGGCCTAGGATCCTTTTTCAAGAATATGAACCTCACAGGCAATGCTCCAGGAGATCATCTCACCCTATTTTCAAAAATGGCCTTCAGCATCTCGCAGGTTTGTTTTGTGTGGTTGTCATTCATTGTCCAGAGTCCAGGGGTGTCAAACTGGCAGCCCGCAGGCCAGATGCATCATATGCAGGCCACGCCCACCCCAACTCTGCAAAGGGGAAAAACATCGCAATATGTCATGTGATGGCAACATGATGAGGTGAGTTTGACACTTGTGGTCTAGACCTTTGCTACCAAGGAGGGCTTTTCTTCTAAGAATTTTATAATTGGTACATGGAACTCAAAGAAAACCATCAGATTCAAGATTTTGAAAGCATGCAGTGCTTTCATTCCAAAAGAAAGATAACATCTTTTCAAAAGGGATGAACTTCAGTTCCCATTAGGTCCAGCTAGCAAACTAAGAAATTGTGCAAGGTGTGATGCAAAACACCTGCCCTTTGTGAGTCGGCAAAACTGAGTTGCCAGTCAGCTAAAATGAATTATACATATGATGCGGCATATGGCAATATCTCGTCTTTTTTATATTTTACTTTCATACTAATTTTCCCAAATATTAAGAGTGGGCAACCCTCTGGATTTTCCTTCAGGGAATTCAGTATGCTTCAAAATGTCATTGCAACATCACAAACACAACAGTAAATTACTAGGATCTCAATGTGGGGGTGGGGGTGGGAATCACTGATGGTTTGTGGGAGTGAGGCAGCAGTATCCGACAACATCCTATCCGCATTTGCTCAGTGTATAGAGCACACTAAAAATATTGCCTTGGCAAAGAGGGGACAGAATGTCCTTTAAGTGAGAAAGTATGTGGGCAAACTGACATTTTGCTGACAAGGAAAACTGCAGGATTTAACTCCCAGAGGAAACTCTGTGTGTTGCGTGTGTGTGCATTCACATGCAGGTGACTGTACTCCTGCTCTTGATTCATTACAATATGCATTCATTATCAACAAGGTTATTATGATTAATATTTCGAATATTAAATACAATGGACAGGGTTAGCTTTTCTGGGGGAAACAAGCAGTAGATCACCCTTCCTTTTGCACAAGGAATAGGATGCAAGATAGGACTTAAGTCAATGGTGAGAGGTATTGCATTGCTTTTGTAATCCTTTGTCCTTTAACAAAATAAAATGAGCTTCTGGTATTCACTGTTGTACAAATATGGGCAGTATTTCCATAGGTATACATCCATTGGAAGGTGATAATAATTCTTGTCTTAAAATTCCTGTTCTTTGCGAAGAAATAGTGTTCTACTCACTTTTGGGGAGAGAGAAAAGATTTATGAAGTTTTTCAGATATCCATCTGATGGGAGATGTACATTCTCACCTTTGTATAATTCCCTTTCTAATGCTTTTCCTTCCTGGCTGTTAGCCTTTTTTTCTGCTTTGTTCTCTGCCTTCTTTCTCAGTGCAAAGCAATTGTTAATTATTCAACACTTTGTGCAGATTAAAATGTGCATAGCTTACTCTAAGCACAACACTTAGATGTATAGAAGAAACCTGACCTGGTATTTATTTATCAAAAAAACCCCTCCCAATTGCTTCCCATTTGTTAGAGAGACTTATTAGGAGAGAGAGAAAGTGGATATACTTGTCCTCAAATATAGAAAGTACAGAAAGATCAAGCTACCAATTGTGAAAGACAGATGTACGTGCATGTGTATGTGTATAAAATGCTACATGTGCAGATCTAACATCTCTCCTCACTACATTTCTCATTACACTGTCCTATGAAAGCAATATCTGGCATGCTCTTTAGCAGTGTTTTTCAAACACTGGCAATGTTAAGATGTGTAGACTTCAACTCCAGAATTCCAAGCCAGCATCTTAAAGATGCCAAACTTGAAAAGCACTGCTATTGAACAAGGCATCCCAGATGCTTAGCTCAAAGTTCCCTCCAGGAACATGATGCATTGAGGGTAAAACTGAACAGGATTTTATTCCATGTTCCAGAGAAAATTACAATAGCAATAGAAATAGCACTTGGACGTGCTTCATAATGCTTTACAGCCCTCTCTAAGCGGTTTACAAAGTCAGCATATTGCCCCCAACAATCTGGGTCCTCATTTTATGACCCACCTTGGAAGGATGGAAGGCTGAGTCAACCTTGAGCCGGTGAGATTTGAATTGCCGAATTGTAACTAGCAGTCAGCTGAAGTAGCCTGCAGTACTGCACTTTAACCACTGCACCACCTCGGCTCTATAATGCCTCAATTGTAGTGATCTTTTAAGACTTCAATTCCATTAACCCACCCAACTGGACTTTGAACTCACTGGAATGGGAAAGAGCATATGGACATTGAAGTCCAACCCTTTGGAGGGCACCAGGTATGGAAGGCCAGCATGCAGGATGTTCACCATAGAAAGCCAATTATCTTGAATGCTACACAGCAGTGATGGCTAACCTTTTCGACACCGAGTACCCTAACCGGAACACGCGTGCATGTGCAGGTGCTGGAGCACTGCACATATGCCTGTTTTTTGCGGCGTTTTCAGTCCATTTTGGGGAGTTTTTCGGACCAAAATCAACCCCAAAATGGTCAGAAAACGGCCAGAAAAACAGCCTGAAAAAGCCCCCAAACCAGCCAAAAAACGGCCTGCTGTTGGGGCATTTTGGGGCCATTTTCTGGCATTCCGGCACCCGCGAACACCAGCTGGAAACCAGTTGGGCAATGGTATTCAAATTTTAACAAAAGTTCACTCTTGCTGTCATTGTGATTTTTTTTCAAACTTGTGGAATTGTCTTAGTGTTTTACTGGTTTACTGAGAAACCAAGTGCAAGATATAGCTAAGGAAGACAACTACTGAAGCTGTCTCTGAGCTTCTCAGGAATTTGTTTTAGTTCCAAAAGACACAAATTCTTTCCAACATATATTTGTTCCTGTTCTCCTCCTAAACATCTACTAGAAATGACTGAGGATGGATAGACTTATTCAGAAAAATCATGTGCTATAGTTCTCTTCTTCTGCAGCCTGCAGTTGAGAGGATTGATCTTTCAATCTTTTTGTGTTATTCTACAAAAGCAAGTTAGATCCTAGCTAATATAGAATTCTGACAGACAGCCATAGGATACTGTCATGGATCAAATAAATTCAGTGGTACATCTAACTTATTGTACAGGTAGTCCTCAACTTACAACCATTCTTTTAATAACCAAAATTATGACAGTGTTGAAAAAAGTGACTTAGGGCTGGTCCTTGCAATTATGAATGTCACAGCATACATGCAGTCACACAATCAAAATTCAGGAACTTAGGAACCAGCATGCATTTATGAGAATTGCAGTGTTCCGGGGTCACATGATCACAATTTCCCAGGAGGCTTCTGACAATGAGGGAAGCCAAATTTGCTTAACAACAATGACATAAAACTGGGTGCAACTCCCTTAATGACCAAATCGCTTAGCGATGGAATTTCCAGTTCCAATAAGTCCAGGAGTACCTGTATCAGCTGACACATCATTGAGTATCAAAATCTATCTCTGTGTTATAAATGAGTTATTTGGAGTTATTTAATACATATGGAGTTGTGCAAAACACACATTCCATCACTGAAGTATAATTTTTCCTGCTGTATTAACTGTTACTAGCAGTATGTTTCCAAGATAGTAACAATATGGTCTATTCTACAAAGTTCTGATAAATTCTCTTACTATAAGTAGATAATGTGAAAATCTTATCAATAAAAAAGAACTAAATATTATTATTAAAATGGCATAACCCCAGATGCACGTATCCCTCTCCCCAATTATTTAGAGTAATCCTGTATTTAATGTGTACATCCAGAATCAGACTCTTAAGCTCCACCTACTAGATACATGAAAACTCACTATTGTTTTTCCCCAACAAAATGATCCTTAAGCTCACCTGGGATAAGCAATGATCGTGGACTTCAGTTCAACATCCCATTCATTTGTTGGAAACATGAATGAATCAGAAACTGAAATGGATCTAGAGTTGTCACTGATGAAACACATAGCAAGGAATCTCCATGACAATTCAGTCAAACATTGTGTCTATGTCTTCTACATATAGTTGAGCATCCTCACTGTATACTAATAGCCTAAAGAAGCCTTTTAACATTGAGTTGAAACCAAAATCAAGGTACTGTAATGAATGTAATGAAAAATATTTATCAGCAAATGCTAAAAAAAAGGATGAAGAAACAGAGAGACTATGCAAGTTCAGCAAGGAAGCAAAATCTGCAGTGCAACATCTTTGGGATCCTCCAGAATTCCAAAAATGAAGAGCACCGTTGGCAGAAAATAAGGATCTGCAAAAAGGCACGGCAAGTGTTATTTCTAATTCTTCCAGCTCTTCGCAATACAGGGAGGTCAAAGCATTCTGAGGACAGGAATAGAAGCAAAAGATGTAAGCTTAACAGACCATTAACTCTCAGCCTATTAAAATAATGAGCAAAGCTTTTCAGAGATCAGGACTGAATCATACCAGTGGAGGAAAATGCACTCTTCCTCTTTACCTCCTTGTTAAGGATTTGTGGAATGTGTAAAATAAAAATTAACATCCTCTGTCAAATAGAATGGCAGATGTATAGATCACGGTTAACATTTAGCTTAGAGCAGCATTCTCCATTTTTTTCCTCTCTACGTTAGTGATGGACAGATAAGAGCATGACTTGGTATTTACTTTCTAATATCCATCCACGCAATTCTAAGGACATGAAAGGCTTCTTCTCATACAGTTAGTCCTAAGAATTCTGATGAATAAGTACAAAATACTCACTGGTGTTTTTCGTGCTGAGAACTAACAAAAAGCATTAAACTTTGGAAACAGTTGGCAAGATTTGCTGAATTATTCAGTCTATAATCCTTTTCAACACAGTACAACTTGCTCATCTAAGAAAGCAGTTGCATCATAAGGCCATTAGCATGAAACATTAGGATATAGGATTTCATTTTGTTGATCTAGTCTGTGTAAATTAATTATTTACCCAAGAGGCAACGGGAATTGGGTTACATGTCCAGCTGCCAACATAATCTACTTAAGACAAACTCCCAGCAATCTCAATGATGTGATCCCACAGACATTGACATGATCTGATGCCACAAAACTAGAGCAGGGATATCAAACTGGCGGCCTGCAGGCTGGATGCATCACGTGCAGGCCACGCCCACCCCAGCTCCGCAAAGTGAATAAACCTCAGGATACATCACATGACGGCAAGGGTAACGCAGTGAGTTTGACACCCAGGGACTAGAGCCTCTCCCATATAAATGCCACTCTCTACTGTAAGTTGAATTGAAAGGAAAAAGAGCCTTCTCCTCTACAATATTACCATTAACATAGGTTTCCTCCCATTACAAAATCTGGCTTGATTTATTTCAACAGGGGCAATCAATCAATATTCTATCCAGAGAGTAGGACATGCAATGTTGTGGATGAGGAAACAACAACATTATGTCCAAAAATCATAAATCCAGTACAAGTGGAAGCTCTCAAGTATCCTCATCATGCCCAAAGCGACAAAGTGATTCAATTCAGCTGGATCTGAGAAATTAATTACATTAGTATGCTATGAACATTTTATTCAAGCTTAACTGATAACATAGGCATTTTGCTTGAAATTAAAACATGGATGACCTTTAACAGATCCAATGTTCTATCCTTCATGGGATGATGCGGAGCATCCTTCTATAGCTCCAAAATCTTGTTACATTAGTCTTTGCTCAAATTATTCCAAATAAAAGATCAACACAGTTTAAGCTACGTCCAGGAAATCAGGTGGTTTCTAGAACAAAGAAAGAGCTAATGGAGGCATTCCAAGACATCTGCTGTGAAACAACACAGGATTTAAAATACATTAGCAGCATTTATTTTGCACAGAGGGATTTATACCCAGGTATAAGATTACAGAATTTCCCAAAAGTCAGTTATCCCTGACTGGTTATATAAATATGTTTGAATCAGGAGGACAGGATAGAAGAGAATAATAAATCTTTAGTCTCCATTTGGCATGAGCCATCAGTTCGTTTCTCTTGTATTTAAGGTAGCTAAATGTGAGAACAATAATAGAAAGGAAACGTTCCACTATTTTTTATGTAAAGGATGACTTCCATTCCACAAGATACTGTGCACTTTGTACAAGCTATTCAGAAAACCAACACAGATTACTACAGAATTTATATTCTAAAGCAACTATGCAATTGTTTTACAGATTAGTACAAGTGGCTCTATGTTTCCTTCCATTTACAATTCTTTGGCTCCAATTCATGATCATTTCTCTAGTGATCCATTCAAGCTTGTAGATCATGCATTACTTAAGATTATTATCATGGAGAGATGACTATCCATGAGCAGATCACATAAAGTGCATATAATAGCAGGCTAAGAGATGCCTAGAGTGTTGCTGGCAAAAGACAAGGAACAAAGATGATCGGAAATGAGCTAGAGCTGCTATTAAGGCCTATCTTGCGGCGATAAGCATGATGAAACGTAACTACTTCTCCGCCTCTATTTTGTCTGCTGATAATTGGTCCTGTTTTGGGCATTCAGTCCTTCCGCAGAGGGAGCAATGCCAAAGCCAACCTAAAGGGTCACTATGAAGAACATGCTGAGGGTCTACAGTCCAAATTGGTTCAATTCATTCTATGTTGAACTCCAACCTTATAGCAGAGTCAATGGAAATGGCCTTGGCTACATCTTGCAAGGTGATCTGAGAAGAGTTTGAGGCCATGGAACCTGAGAAAGTGAACAGAGTTCTCTCGGCTGCTACCGTAGTTTGCCACTTGCATCTTAGATCTGTGTTCCTCCTGGGTAATTAAGGCTGCACGGAAGGGGATGAATAAGTTAATTCCTCCTTGAGAGAGGAGGTGATATCCCCCCCACCTCTCTTAAAGAGGTAGTAGTATGCCCCCTCCTCAAAGGACCATCGCTCAACCCAGCTAGTCTAGGCAGCTTTTGATTGGTTTCCAATCTCCTTTCTAGGGAAGGCTATGGAGAGAGTGGTCACAAGGCAGCTTCAGAGAATCCTGGATGAGACAGATTATCTAGATTCCTTTCAACGTTTGGGACTGAGTTGGCTTAGATCGCTCTTATGGATGACCTCTGGCAAGAGTGGGATACAGGTAGTGCATACATTCTGGTTCTTCTTGACTTTTTAGTGGTGTTCAGTGTCATCATGTAATCACTAGGGGTAGGCAGCAGTGTACTGTGATGGTTCCCCTTTCTCTGGGGCCGGTTGCAGTCACTGCTGATAGAGGGAGAGATATCCAGCCCTTGGATCCTATTTTGCGGGATGCCTCATAGTTCTGTTCTTTCTCCTATTTAACATTTATATGATACCGCTAGGTGAGGTGATCCATCAATTTGGGGTGAGATATCATCAACATACTGATAACATCCAGCTTGTATACCGAGCTTAGGCCCCTTAAGTCCTATGTCTGGAGACTATTGGGGACTTGATCGTTATGGGTATTTGGATACCTCAGAGACAAGCTTCTTTCACCTTTGATTCTGCATTGGTTGCATTGCCCCAGACAGACCTGAGGGTCCTCCTGTACTCACAGCTCCTGCTTGAAGAGCAGATGACAGTCAAGGCTAGGAAATCCCTTGCACACTTTCAGGTGGTGCACCAATTGTGCCCCTACCATGATCAGGAGGCCCTGTTCATGCCCTTGTAACCTCTAGATTAGACTGCATATAGTCTATACATGGGACTGCCATTCAGAAACTTCAACTGATGCAGAATGCTGCTGCGCAGGTAGCCAACGATGCCAGATATACAGCACAGGTAACACCACTTTTGTGTGAGCTGCACTGGTTACCAGTGTGTTAATGCCCTACATCCCTTGGGACTGGGGTAGCTGAGGGATTGCCTTTTTCCAACTCTCTCTACTTGTCCAACCAGATCGAGCAGAATGGACACGCTGCAGATCCCATCAATCAAAGAATGTCGGCTGGCAGTAACCAGAAGACTAGCTTTTTCCTCAGAACATCCTCCCTTTGGAAGTTAGAATGGCCCCAGCCCTGTTAGCCTTTCATAAACCCCTAAAAATCTGGCTATATTCCTGTGCCTGTGGGCTGAATGTGTTAAGGACCGTTTCCTGGTTGTATTGTTAACTGGCCAAAAATCTTGCTCCTGTGTATATTTAATCTGGACATTTCTAGTGATTTACTCGTTTTATTGTTTTAAAACATTTTTAGTATTTTTAATTGTAATGAATTTTCTGAATTGTAAGCCATTGACAAGAGATGGGTGGCTACAGAAATTGAATAAACAAATAAATAATGTATGGTGATCTGGACTAAAGCTAAAAGTTCATAAGAAATAGAAACAAAAGTGCCATTGAATCTCAGCATTATTAGCAGAAAGGAATTGTGTGTGTGTGTGTAAGTCACACGTAAGAATGCTATTAACAAAATGTCAGAGAACATTTACATTCAGCAAATTATGCTACTATGTCTTCCCACACACTTGTAGTTCAACTAGAATACGCTTGACAGAAGTTCAAGAGCGTTTTCTATTATGCATAAGCCAGCTACAATTGGTAATCAAAGACAAACCAGTGGGAGAAAGTTGTTTTCTTCCTCTTGCTGCTTGTTGAAAAGCCCGAAGCATTTTTATTATGGTTATTTAAATTAATTAACAGTCTCTGAAGTAAGGCATCCAATTTGTGAAATTAACTGATCTCTCACAGACAGGTACCAATCATTCTCACACAGCAAGCTGATGATTTTCTGGTTTCACTGTCTCCTGTGGCATAATCCTATGAATGTCTGGCCAGATATATCTTCTGTAGTTCATAAGACTTAATTATACGTGCCATTGCAGCTTTATCATTAAACAAATGGTTAGCATTCATAATTGACTCAAGAGAAATGCCAGAGAAAGCAGAGAAACTGTTTCTGCTCTCTGGAATATACTATCTATTGAAAATTGGCAGTTGCACATTTGATAAGACTTTACTGTGTGTGACCAATGACCACCATAATATAAATTTTAAAAGATCTTACTCCGGTGTACAAAAATATTAGCAAAACAAGGGTAAGAAAAATCACTCTGGATTTTATAAGGATAAGAGTACATTTATCTTCTCTGAAAACATTTCAGATCAGGAAAAGAAGCCAAAAACATAAATCATCCTTTGATCTTTCATATGCTGGATTCAGATATTATTTGCAGTTTAAAAAAATGCTTCCTCTCCATTGCTGTCTGCAAACAAGGTATAAGTTAGTGCTATGACAGTTTTATCTTACCTAATGCATGCCTCAAATGACTACAAATTGGAGGGATCATATCTAAAATGCAAGTCTATAAGCTGCCTTTCACATCAGGGAGCATGCATGTACTTGTTCACTTACATACTCAAGTAAGCACTCATGCTCATAGGTGCTTAAAATGGCACACAGTATGGAGGTCCAATTTTCTTTTCCAAAATAATATGTGATCTAAGAAAAGCCTTTCTCCCTTTCCCATTTTGTCCACAGAACAGGTGTCAAACTTGCCATGTCATGTTGCTATCATGTGACGTATCGCAATGTTTTTCCCTTCACGGAACTGGGGTGGGCATTGCCTGTGTGTGATGCATCAGCCTGTGAGCTGCCAGTTTGACACCCCTAGTCTACAGAAATTTCAGCCATTTGGGGCTGTTGAAGGTGGGGTTAGGAAGAATATCCTCTGGCTGAAGGTAAGACAAGTTTGGAAAATTCTGAAATCACCTAGACTCCAAATCTTGCAAAACATGTATCAAATCATAGTGATAAACCTTCCTAGACTGTCTTTCCCCAACCTATTAACCTCCAAATATATTGGAATGCAATTCCCGTCACAGCTATCCAGCAAGATACCTATGCTTAGTTGCATGATAGAAGTTATAACCCAACACACCTGGAAGTTAACAGGTTGGAATAAACTATCCAGCAAGTAGTTTTGAAAAAGATACATACCTTCACGTTTTAATGCTAATTTGGCATGGCCTACAGCTTCCCATGGGGATGGAATGTCCAGAAACACTGCATCTGCAATGTTGGCGACACCAAAGCCATTTTTGCAGACATCCTGGGTCTTGACTGTCACCAAATGCTCCACTTTGTGCTCTTCAAACTCCTCTATGGCTTTTTCAGCTCTCTGTTGGTGGAACTCCACTGTATACAAATGCCCTGTTGGGGCAATTGTCCTGATGATGGCATGAGAGAGGGAACCACTTCCAGTTCCTGGGAACACAAAAAACCCCCAAATAAATAAATTAAAACAAAAGCAAAATCAGGCAACTTTTGAGACAGTCAAAGGCAGAGCTGCATGGATGCAATTTGGAGAAAATTAACTTAGTTAATTTGCTAAGATGGAAAGAGAAGTGATTCTAGATGTTGTTTGGCTCATATAATTAGTGTGAGGCCACATTTCGCTAAAGAGTAAGCTAATCAAGCTTTCAGTTGCAATAACTACTTCTCACATATGAATCGGGTATAAAAGGAAAGTCTGCAGCCAGATTGTTAATTAGGCAGGCAACCACATAATCATAAAAATTAAGTCCCACAACATACGGAAAGTGTTCACTTGGGAATTCATAGTTATGGCCAAACTAAAAATAATTGGCAAATAATTAACCTCTATTTGCATCCTGACAGGGAATGTAATGACTATCCAATAACAGAATAGTCAGATATGGAATTGGTGGTTTGGTTAAAAAAAATTCTCAAATTCTCTTTCTTTTTCCCTCCAAGGTTCAAGTTTCTTACATGGAAAATAAAATTCTCTCAGTAAGGGAGAATAAAATTCTCTCAGTAAGGGAGCAAAGACTATGTCCAAAAGTAGGATACCCTTCCAATGGTTAGAAGATCTCATTTTTTTCTCCAAATATTGCCTTCCTGGTTGCCTTCCTGGGGTATCAAACTCGCGGCTCGGATAGGTCACCACCACCTTCTAAACTTCTTCTCCACAATCAGCTGCTCATAAAATCTTACTAAACTTACCATCAACCTTTTCTCTATTTTCTTCTTTCATACTATTTATACACAAAAAAGTGATCCAAGTCTTGATCTTCGAGATGGCAAATACCCAATCAAATTTCTAATTTTTACTGAAATAAAAAAATGCTTGATCATCCATATTGGCAGTGCCCACAAATTTCTAAAATGGGATAAAAACAATCCTACAAGAACCATCACAAAGATTTGAAACAAAAGCTTCAGCTCTGGCTTACACATGCTATGTGCCATAGCATAGAAAACAAGAGATACAGCACTGTAAGAATGCACCTCACCTCTGATATATATTAGAATAGCATATTGTCTATTCTAGTGTTTTCAAATTTTGCAACGTTAAGATCACACATAAGATAATACTGCATATCCTAAACTGGCCAAGTTTGAAACATACCGGCCTATCCACTCTGTCAAAGACCTTGCCCAAATCTTCTTATCCAGTAACTCTTTGCAACATCTCAAAGCATCTTGTCATACTGTACCTAAAACACAATATCTTGCCTCCAGCACTTTTGCTGTAGCAGTACGTCCACAGGTTCTTTGTCATTTTACCATAGATCCTACTCTTACTTTTGCACATAAAGACACTGCATCAAGAGCTCATGAGGCCAACATGCTTTGTTGAGTCTTTTGCCAGAGGGCACAACTGTTCTGGGAGGGAGCTGTGCATCCCACTGATGTAATGATTCCCCCGCCCCCACCTCGAGTTACCTTTGCCCTCGCTTTGGATCTCTTTGCAATCATCCCCAGAAGTAGCAGTAAGGATAGAAAGCTGAGAGACCGGCTGCTTGGTTTACCGGTCTCAGTTTTCCACACTGCAGCCTTTTACATTTTTAATCAACTGCCTTTTACGATCAGCTGTTGAGCCATAGAAGATACTGTCCTCGTTTCCTTTCTAGAACCCACAGTAAAACTGGCTGGTTGCCTAGCTCTTGAGATTAATCAAACCTCCAGTTTATGCCAAATCCGGAATCTGATGGTACTTTCTGGTTGATTTTATTTTTTCTGCCAAGCACTTGTGGTTCTTGCCAACAGAACAATCCCCTGTGGTAGCAGGAAGCAATCTGCTAAATTATCATTAAAAATCTGCTTTGGAAATACATAATGGGGAAAGGGGGCCAGAAGAAGTTACTGTGGCTTAGACCCTAAGAAAGAACCAGCTCTTTCCCTCCCCAAAAAACAACATTATAGAAAGTCCAAAGTTATTCATGATTGCCATAGAGAGCCCTTTTATTTGTCCTGTGCATCAGGCTTTCACAGACATGTTTAACTCTTCAAGTAGTTCTCAATTTACAACAGTTCATTTAGTAACCATTCAAAGTACAACGGCACTGAAAAAGTGACTTATGATCATTTTTCACACTAACGACCGTTGCAGCGTCCCCATGGTCACATGATCAAATTTCAGCTGCTGGGCAACTAATTCATATTTATGATGGGTGGAGTGTCCCGGAATCATATGATTATTTTTTGCGACCTTTGGACAAGCAAAGTCAATGGAGAAGCCAGATTCACATAACAACTGTATTACTCACTTAACACTGTAGCATTTCACATAACAACTATGGCAAGAAAGATTGTAAAATGGGGCAAAACTCACTTAACAACTGTCTAGCTTAGCAACAGAAATTTTGGGCCCAATTGTGGTCATAAATCGAGGACTACCTGTACTTAAATATCTACAGCAAAACAGGAATATAAACTTTTTTTGGTTTCTTACTATCATCTTTTAGAGATTCTCCATCCTGTTTAACGTTGCCAAGATTGAGAAATCCTGATCGAATGAATGCCAATTAATGAACACATTTTCTGAAAGGTAATGGTCCTGCCAATTTTTAAAACCTTTTCAGAAACCTCACCCAAGCAAAACAAAAAACCCACAAAACCACCCTGAGGTAAATCCAAGCAACCATACTGGAGATCTCTTGAGATAGACTCTACAAATGTTCTAGCTCCATTTGCTGAAATGCCCTCTCTGCCTTAATTGCTGCCTATCCTACCATATTATAGATACGATGACCACATTTTCTTGGAAAAACAAAGCAGAAGCCTGAAAAGAGGGCAACTCTGAAACAGGTTCCTAAGGATAAAAAAAAAGTATGTTTATAACTTTGCTTCACAAAGGAAAATTCAAGAGCAAAATCAAGGAAATAAATAATTAAAGTGAATAAATCTAAAGGGCAGATTACTGAAATAAAGGTCTGACCCTTATAATAAAGGACATGTGGTCACTGTATTTATAGAATATGAATAAGCATTCCAGTTTATCAAAGTACTATTAAAACCTATTTTGACATACTAAATGTAGAGATTAATAGGATAAATAGAAGTGAAGCAAACATCATATTGAATGTTAGGAAGTATAGCACAATGTTTCTGGGAATTGTTCTTTGATTACAGTAGTAGATAATATGGCCGACAGATAGATAGCTAATAAGAGAGCACGTCATTGTGCACATGAGTTTGACAGTAGCATCAAACAGGATGCAAAAGAACAGAGAATGAATTTCATACTACTGATGACGGATTGTTATCAGGAGAGGAGGCACGAGGCAGGGAGGGTTTTAGTTTGGTTTAGTTTAGTTTATAGGGTCTATAATTTATAATTTTATAATTTATAATTTTTAAGTGTTTGTTTATGTAAATTAATTTTAACAAATGCATTTTAAAAAATATAAGTTAGGGAAATTTTTAAGGAAATTTTTTAATAGGA
>JAOYMU010000001.1:131797783-131815999 GCA_025802295.1 Psammodynastes pulverulentus | reverse complement strand
TTTTATGGTAACACCCAGAAACTTAAAACTGGCCACTTGCTCCATTCGGTCTCCATTGATAAGCAAGGGCTGGATGTTTTAGTCTGTAATTTAGTAAACAATTTGACTGATCAAAAAATCAAAACCTTTTTTGGCTAACAAATCCTAACCATGCTTGCAAACAAATCTGTAAAATGTATGGAGCCTATAAAAAAAAGCAATAGCCTATGCAAATAAACATATAAAGAGAGAAACTTATTTGGTCTGTGGCAGGTTCTTTGAATAAGTAAAGCACCTTCCTAGATTCCCAAGGTGAACCAGCCATTTCAAGGCTGAGTGCATCTATTTCAAGGAGGCTGAGATTTTGTAAGGTTTCATATGCATGCCTACAAATCCTTCCACCAGGACAATTATCTCTACAGAAAGATCCCCTGACATGCATAGTTATGAAGATCTCAGGAAAGGGGAAGAAGCTGAGCCTGCTTTTTGCTGCAGATACAGAGAAGTGCTTTACTTAGGAAGCGGCCCTATTACTTGTAGTAAGTTCTTGTGACACATGGAAAAAGAAACAATTCCCCTTTCCACCCACAGATGCTTCCTGTTTGCTTCTTTAAATGGAATCTTTATTTATTCAAGTTTTAATAAAGTAGCTACTTACAAGACATGAGATTAAATCTGCCATCTTGAATTTCTCAACCTAACCTCAGGCAGAGAAACTAATGAAACGAGCATGGCAAAATTTCATAGGGTTTCAAAGTTAGCATATCAGAGGATATTCAATCCAGAAACTGTTTACCAGTCATAAAGATTCCCAGAGAGGGGGAGAGAAAGAGAAACATCCTGCCAAATAAGGAAGCACAGCCACAGATGGCACTAGTGCAGTCCAAGAAAGATACCATCATATCAGAAGCCTGCCAAGATTATGCAATTGCGTTACTTTCACCCAAAATTCATATGCGTCCTTCTACTAAAGTTCCAGTAAAGACTTGGCTAGGACAGGCCCTAGCATTACAGCACACAGAAAAATCATAGAAAGGGGGCTTCTTGGGAATTTGGTTTGACTTATCCAGGCCAGGACTATCTTACCATTTTCAGGCCTATGTGCGTGATTCCATTTTTTCAATTTTTTAAAATAATTTCAAACCTTTTGAAAATGCATTCATATATAGTACTTCCGCGTATAAGAACTGTTATATACCATGTTTTATTTATTGTTGAGACTTCTAAACCACTTCAGTCTTGCAAATATAAACTCTTTACACAAACTAATAGAATTACACACACACACACACACACACACACACACACACACGTTTTGGTGTATTTGGGTCTTTTCCTGTGTAAGATTGACCGTGGCTTGGCGACGTTTCAACGAGGTCCCACTCGTCATCTTCAGGCTGGTGCTTGCGGCTTCATGACTGTGCGAACACACTCAATCTTACACGGGAAGAGACCCGAATACGCCAAGACTTGTATACCTATACCCATGAAAACTACAAGACTAGCAGCATCCATAAATGTTGAATAATCCTATATTCCACACAGCATTCTCCTCACCTGAAAACCTGTGGGAAACCTCCCTCCTTCTTTAAATATCAAATCCTTCAGTCCCCAAAAGATCTGCAACCAACCAATGTTTTAACTATTTTTTACTTCTTAGAAAACTTTAAAGGTCTGTGGCCATTTTACGTAGCAAGCTGATCCAAAGAATCCTACCAAAGAATGTTCATTTTTGTGTCCCTTCTATTGTATCTACTAGGGTGGGGATTCTCTCTGCTGGAATTACTGGGTGTCCTACAAGTTACCCAGATCCCAAGCTATTTAGGTTGTTATAATTATATCTAGCATCTTGAATAGCAGCTAGAAGCAAACTGATAATCATTGCATCTTCTCAAAAAAAGTAGTATGTGACTATAACAGTGCTTATCCTTTTCCAAGGAAGCTGTTGCATTTTGTACCAGGTGAAGCTTTTGAATGGTCTTGAAGACAGCCTAATTAGAGGGACTTATTATAGTCCCGACATGAGGTGACAACAGTGTACATGATATTATGTGCTCCCAAAATTCTGGGAGAGTTTATAGCTGCTGCAGCAGCCAATGCTGAGCCAAATCTCTCACGGCCATGGTTACCATTTATTATTCTAGGAGGAACCCAGATTCTGAACTTGCTTTTTCAGGAGGGGCACAGCTCAGTTTGGAATTATCCTGGGGTCAGTCAGCTTCTAAACAGCCAGATATTCTCTATTTCAGGGATTAAAGACAAGCTTGTTTTCTCGACCTAGACTCCCAATATCTTTCAAGGACCAGATCAAGACTTCTACCACACCTCCCCCTGGGTGCAGAAATACAACTGGATCTCATGAACTTAGTGATACTGCAACCCACATTCTCCTCTAGAAATTTCAGGTAAAAGGTTAAAATAGAGAGGATCAAACTCTGGGTCATCCCACAGTGGAATCCTCCACTCAAAAAAATGAACAGAATCAATCCAGCACAATCTCAAAGGTGTTTTTTCAAAAGGCAACTAGATTGTTTTTTTCCTTGAGGAAGAATAAGACATTTCCTTTTTCATCCAAGAAGCTTCATCAGTTCTGGCAGGATGGTGGGGGCAATGGAAAGATTAGTTCTGATGTGGGAGGGGGGTTGGAAGTATCATATTTCTTTGCAGTCATCTGGTCTTTAGCATTCTCCCTGAGAGCTCTTGGGGCCACTTGGAGGATTTAATCTGTGCCCTCAGGGTCACTTGTAACAGAATGTAAATGGGGGTAGAATCTTCTTGGAGTTGCTGAAAGAACTGTGTTGTAGACAGAAGAGAGATGGTGCTGAGGGCTACTCAGTATTAACCAATGGTTCTCTCTATCCAGAATGTGGACTTTTATGTTATTCTGGACCAGTTGGAGCTTCTGGGTGGTCTTTAAGAACAGCTCCATACAGAATACATTGCAGTAGCTGAGCAGTGAGATGACATTGGTGTAAGTGACAGGAGGGTTGATTAATATAGGAAAGGGTGCACTGGCACACCAAATGAAACTATGAAAGATCTTTTTGGCCATAGCTACCACTCACTCTTTGCCTCACCTTGCCCATATTGCACCCCTGCTTTCTAATTTGTACTGGTTGCCATGGTGTTTCTTTATATGATTGGGCCTGGCTATCTGAGGGATTACCTATTGTGGTTTATTTCCTATCCAGGACAATCTGGCAAAGCAGACGTACTCTGGGTCCCTCTGTTCATCCAGTATCATCTTTCGGGACCACTTTCCCCGTGGTAGAGCCTACCCTCTGGGATGAGGTCCCCCATGAGAGCATTCCAAAAAGCCATGAAGACCTGGTTATTCTTGTAGGCTTTGAGGTAGGTTGCATGGGACTTCTCACTCTATGATGTTTTGTGTTTTGGTTTGTTATCTGGGCTGCTTGTCTATGAAAACTCAATCATCCAGGTCCTGGTTGTTCCAAGGGTGCTTTTTTAAAAAGACAACTGGAGTTTCTTGGTTTTTTCTTGGTTTCTTGAAGAAGCGCCTTAAATGAGAAGTGAAATGTTTTCAAGGGGGGAAAAAAAAGACCAGTTGTCTTTTGAAAAGCACCTTTGGGAGTATTGCCTGAGTTGCCTTCTTGTACTTATTTTTGTATTTTGTTCCCATCTACTTTGTTGTAGTTTTTTTTAATGTTGCTGTTTATTTGGGGGAGAGGACACACATCCCCGAGTCATTTGTGGTTGGACAGCATCCAAACTGAATACATAAAAATGAACAATTGTCATTTGTACCAGGTAGAAAAGAACAAAAAGAAGCAACAACATTGCAGCAAGTCATGTCCCATTACCTGATTCACACACTATACTTCCTGGTTTCAGCTCAAGCATCATGGTGATTAAAGAGATATCCGTTGAATACAGGATTTGAGTTCTGTGGCGTAAGTTCAGAGTCCATAACTCTGGGGTTGGATAAAGGATGTATACCCAGCCTCCTTTGCTGCAGGTCACCTTGGAACCATACTTCTTTCCAATGAGGTCAGTTGAGTGTCTAATAACACCATACTTAGTCTGAGTTTTACCACCATGTTGCACCTTCACTGGAAACATCGATTCATGTCCCAAGAAGACAATTGCCGTGTCCCCTTCCTTTATCGTATCTCCATATTCAATAAAACTCATCACGATAATGTTGTCACTGGCAGGTTATTTGCAGCTAAGGAAAAAGGAAACAAACACACTTCAGAATCTCTCCTTGCTTCTCCTTATGTTAGCCTATCATTCTTGTTTCTTCTTCACAACTACTCTTTCTCATTTAACTGACCCATCTCCAGCTCAAATAAAGCATCATTCCATAGTCCCAAGTCATGATCTAAAGGCAACTTGATACAGCTTCATTCCTGAAGCTAAGCAGGCTGTACCTGCTCAATGCTTGTCAGGGAGATCACTTTGGAAACCCATGAAAATATATTCATTACTACAGTAGAAAAAAGGTAGGATAGAAATGAAGCAGGAAATCCCTTTTACTCAACTTCAATTCTTGTTCTTCTTTCTTGCTGCCACCTGCCACCTACCCACCTTATCCACTTGTAGCTCTAATTCCTGGAGAATCCGCTAAACTGCTTTCCTCCAGATATTTTAATGTATAAGTCCTATGAGTACCCCAAATAATGAATAAAAACCAGGAATGGGGATTATAGTCCAGATCATCTAGAGAACACCATTGGACAAGACACAACAATACCGGTAAGTATAAAATAAAAAGTAGAAGGCATAATAAGACAGAAGGAAGAAATATAAACAATCTTTTTATTTCTCTTTAAAGGCTGCGGGGGTGCTGGGATATCAGTCACTCAGTTCCCTTCCAGTATACAAAAGTTCACTAGAGAGGACTGACTTTCCTACAATCCTAAATATCTCTTTTAACACAAGCAATTCACAGGAGAAATCAGTAATCTAACAACGGTTCAAGTTTAGTTTGATATTATCAAGAAGTCCAAAATTCAGCCTTCCACTGTAAGAACTAGGCACAGGATGCAGCAGTCTCTAGCAGGCTATCTAACATTAATACTTATATAATATTTGGGGAGTCCAAAGTCTGTGGAATGCAATCTTCTTTACATGTGAGTCAGATTCCCATGAATAGCAACTTTAGATACGGTAATTGTCCTGCAGAAGCACATATTCTCCAGTCTAACACCTCGCAAACTGGTTCCCTAAAATAGCAAATTCCTAGCAAAAGACTTGAACAGAAAGCTTTCAACTATCCTGCAAGGTCTGGCAATTCTGAACAAGATTCTTGATACACAGCATAATTCATACAGCAAGATGATTTAACATTTGGGAGAAGGAGGACAAGAACTGTACTCAAAGCGAATGGGACCATATCAAACATCATGTGGCAGAATCTGAATTTACTTTGCTGGGGAAGCATATTTCGCACTTCAAACTGGTTAGAGTGCAACTCATTTTCAATAACTGCAAATGGAAGTGGCTACAAATGTTGCAAAAAATGTTTAAGAAAGTCACATAAGGGGGAATGGTGTCTCAAGTTACCTACTCTGATTAGGTAGATTTAAGGAGAAGTTGCTTCTTCAGATACATGTGAACATTTGGAGAAGAATACATTCTGAATTTTAACAAGCTTTTTTAAAAACTCACTATGGGATATAGCAAAAAATTATTTGTGTTTATTTATTCATTTTCACTTACATATTAAATATCTCAGACCACATGACACTGTTATACAATTTTAATAGAAGGAGAAGGAGGAGGATTAATAACGCAAGAGTGTTATGCCTGACTGGACGTTGTACCTTGCAAATCACCATGTCTATTCCAAAGCATTTGGAGCATTGCAATTACTTGACAAAAAGTCCTTTGAGCTCTTGTGCCAGCATCAGCATTCGATCTTTTATCTCAGCACATAACTGCTGACCACCAAAGTTAAGTCATAATTTCACGAGGGTCCTATGCTTAATCTAGTAATCATTAAATTACACTCGTCATACATTTGATCTTTGTAGATAGGGACAGGAGTTCTCTCATAAGTAGAGTTGCATTTCCAACATGAGAGTAATCAGAATTACAGCCAAATGCAGTTTAGAGTTGGAAAGCTAATGCAAGACTATGAATCTGCATTCTGACTTTATTAACTTATGTTCGGATTTTACACGCTAATGGAAATTTTTAAAAAATGAGAAAAAAGTAAACAATAGGACAAGACTAATTGGTAGGTAACATGAAAGCATTTTTTGAATGAGGAGGTTCTGCTAGAATATTAAAGAATTGCCAATTTTTAAAAGGCTTTGTTGTTATACTACTAAGAACTTCTTGACCACAGCTATAAAGCAAATGAAGCTTTTCTTGGCATTGAAACAAGTGGGAGGAAAAAAAGGAATTTGCCAGCTACTAAACAACAGAAATAAAGGACATTTTTTTGTTTTTAAAGAGAAAGAGAAAATGGCAATGCTAGGATATAATTAGTTAGTTAGTTAGTTAGTTAGTTAGTTAGTTCACTTTATTGTCATTGTACCTCATACAACGAAATTAAATACCTTCTTCAGTGTACATGAATATAAAATAAAATACAAACACAATGTACCTTGCAGTACCCTAAAGAACAATATCCCTGAAAATATAACAGTGATTCTTGGATTATTTCCTCTTGCTAAAGATTCTATACAGTGCCAGGAAAGAAAAAACTGACAAAAAGAGAATCCCATTAGTTTAATGAAATAAAACAATATTTTAAAAAATTTAAGACATCAATGTCTTTCAAATTTTTCCTGGTGCACACCCTTGGAATTATAGGCCATTTTATCAAGATATAAAATTAGAAGCTTAGAATGAGGCAAAATGCAGAAACCAACCAACCAACCCAACTTCCCCCTTGATCATTTTAGAAGTAAAGGAGCCAACCTCTTAGAAATTAAGGACATTGTACAATAATTTGCTGAATATATATAATGGGAAGCTGGATTGGAAAAAGATGAACATGGTTTTGAAATTGGAGGAAGAAACATCAATAGTCTACGTTATGTGGATGGGACTAAGATTACATATAAAAGGCCGATGTAATGAAAATAGGCCTTGGATTTAACAGTGAAGATATAAAGTGTTTGCATTTATGATCTTTTGTGGTGGAAAAAACACCTAAGAATAAAATTACAAAAACAAACAATGGATCATAAAAACAAATCACAGTTCTCACTTGAAGCCCAAAATGACCAGGCTCAAATGATCTTACTTTAGAAACATTATGTAAAGACCTCTATGGAAAAGGTTAACAATGGTGGAAGGAAAGAAAAGGCAGCATTTAGGAGAAGGTGGACAGAATCAGTTACACTGTTGAAAGACTAGGTTAGGAACAGATTGTCATGGAGAAAATCTATTTATGTTATCCCTAAGAGTCAACACCAACTTGATGACACATAATCAATCAATCAATTAACCTTGCTAAAGAGCCTTTTTCTCCATTTATAGCAGATGAAATAGCTAGACTCATCTTTACAGCATTAGCAGTGGCTAAGCCATGCATAAAATTGTCTGGCATTTGTCTTCTTCTGCTTTGTCCATATATAATATTCCTATTTTAGCATTATACTTTGTGAATCTGATGAACCAGATAGCAGTCCACAAAGATTGTGCAGTAATAATTCCTGAAGTCATCAAAACTTTTTTCCTCCATCATAAGAGTTCTTTCAATGTCTCCAAGACAACTGGAAAAATTGCTTTGCTAAATTTCCAGACTGAATGCTGAGGAGTATTTGTTTGAGACTAATTGCTATATTGGAATATGATTTGTTTTGGGATACTAATAAATTGGGCTTTTTAAGGAGTAACTGTTAGATCAGGCAGGTCCAGCCTACAACCCACAGGCTGCATGCAGCCCTGGACAGCTAGTAATGCAGCCCCACAAGACAACAAATTTTAAAAAATGTATATGCATTAATTATATTATATATTTTATATGCAGCATAAGACAATTCCTCTTCACTCAGTATGGCCCAGGCAAGCCAAAAGGTTGGTGTTACATAGAAGCAACTGGAACATATGTTGTTTCTTTTGTGACTTTAAACAGTCCGGATACAACATTCTACATGTGCACTTTTAATATGCAATTATATACTGGTAGAAGTTTTAAAAACTAAAGACATTTTTAAAACTCAAGACTGAAAGAAAGCATGGATTTTCATATTTTATCCACCTCTTGTTTTGTTTTATTTTGAAATTCTACACTTTCACGTTTCATGTTCCATTTTTCAGCCTGTTTTGCACGTGACCTACACACGACTTCTCCCTATTTACTTTTTCAATAGGAGATGCTTCTGGAGGGGGAGGGGGGAAATAGGCACAAGATAATACTTCTGTGTTGTATCAGATCATCGTTTGCGCTCACGATTTTACCCTTGCTGCCATCCCCTGTTCTTTAAAATTAATGAAATCGCAGGAGCCCTGCTTTCCTTTGGAGATCTTTGGAGATTGTAAAGTTTCCCCTTTGTAAAGTTTAAAGCATGTCTACTCAAAAGATGGTTCCAGAGTGGCGAATGGAGTGGCCTCTCTTGCAAAGAGGCAACCGAAGTGCAGTTCTTGGTGTCGTTTCTCCGTCCCGAATCCTTTAAACCGTCGTTTGCTTTAATCTCACTTTACTCTTACCTTGCCGACTCCCCTACTTGCATTCAGGCAACAAGCATCAGATGAAGAACAGAGAACAGCCTTGGCGGGTGCAGACACGTGTTTCCAGTACTTCCTCTCTCTTGCTCGTCGCAGCCTGTGACGTTGGTCCTCCCCTGCCTCTCCCTCGCATAGCCGCTCTTGAGTGGGAGGAAACTTCCCCGTTTCCAGCTTCATCGGAGCGCTTTTGCTTCCTTTTGCGGTGATGCAATTCGCGTCCTGTCTCCTCTGGCCCTGGCTTCCCATTAGTTGTGTGGTGCAATCGGTGCATCACTGGGTGGTATTTGTTGTCACTGTTTTAAATAATCAGACTCGCAAATTCACTCTTACACGAGCGTCTGCTTGCCGGGTTTAGGCGACAGCTCCATCCCTGCTTATCTGAGACTAAATCTCCCTTTGAATTGAAGGGTCTGAGTAGAGTGTAGGATTGCGCTAATAATTGCGTTCCTTTCGTGAATACACTGCGAACCACGGTATTATTGTTACAAGATCAGCTCCGTCAAGGAAGGCTTGTATTGATTAAAGCTGGCACTTCATTTCTCCTTTACCTTCACTGTAATGCGATTACAGTATTAATCTGTGACATATGTTCCTGGTTTTGAGATTGCATATATTCCTATATCCCTACCTAATCTGGGTGCCCATACATATCAGGCTGCTTTGTAGTTATTGTTTCACTATTTTAAAGGAAGCAGATACTTTAAAGAAATTGAGGAGCGAGAGGAAATGCTGTGGGCCTTCCTTAAATGTAAATTTCCATAAACTCAAAACATGTCCTACAGAATTCAGAAGATCCACCCATCACTTTCTTATGTGTCCATGACTGAAACTGTTACCTACCCAATATTTATATACATTTTAAATCAGATGTATTTCCTTGAAAATACAGTAAGCCCTACTTTCTTCAATGGAATGTGCTGTCTGATTATTATTTTAAATTTGGATATATATTTTTTTCAAATGGCTTATTTACACTGCTTAGATGTAATTCTCACAGCACAGTAAGGTAAAGATCTACGGCCCTCTGTGTTGCTGAAATGAGGACTGAAATTAAGAGAAAGTAGATTTTTGTAAGTGGTGAATCACAGAATTCATGAGGATGTCGTGCCAGGTTAGTATGTACAGTGTAGAATTTCAATTTGACTTTCTCTGCTATCCCAGTTCCCTAGCAATGTGTGTAGGACTGCAGCCTTGAGTCATGATTGAGGAACAAGCTAAACAAGCTCCAGAAAAAAAAGAAAGGGGCGGGTATGACTCTGATGTATACTTTATATGGTAGTGAATTCTTTTTTGTTAGTGTATGGACTTTGCCAAGAAATAGCTCCAAAGCAATGTAAAATGCTCTTCGCAGAGCAAGTTTACACATAATGTAAACAAAATTAACACAACAAACATAAGAACAGCTTTGTCAATGCAAATTATTACTTTGCTCCTATAATTTTGCTCTATGTTTTTTCAGGCAGTTAAAGAAAGCTCTTAGCTGACTCCTGCATAAGGGTTGGGAAATATTTTGAAGAATAGCTGTTAGTTCACCCAGCAATTCAGTGCAAAGATTCTGCGCATATTTAGTTTTCTAAAAAGGGATTTTGTTGTTGGGAACTAAGCCATAAAAAACAGTCTTTACCCTTCTAAAACTGATTCCTGCCATCTGATTTATGCACAATATATGGATGAACCTTTCTCTGTCTTCTGATTGCCACAATTCCCATTATCTGTGTGAAAAATAACTCCTTTTATCTTCAAAGCCATTGCATTTTATTGATGAAATAACAGAGACCGAGAAGCACTGACGGTGAACCCCATTTTTAAAAAAGCCTCCAAACATTCAGGGAAAATTACAACATATTTGTCTTACAAACGCTTTTATATGCTTATAATAAAAGAAAGCATCCTGACAAAAAACTCATAATAAGTTTTACATCTTCAGATATTGCATTCTTACATGATTGCAGCATACTCAGCTTTCATCGGCTTTAGGCAGAAGTTAACAGTAGTTTACAAATAAATAAGAGGGTGGCAGCCTGGGAACTAAATCTTATCTATTTAATTTAGTTGTGTGCTGTTTTGTTATACTGTCATATTTCCCAAGGACTCTTGGTGTACAGTTAAATTCAACACTCATTAAAATAACTCAAGAAAATCCACCTAATAAACCATATAAAACAATATACATGAATAGTGTATAATTTATTGGTCATGTGTTTTCTTAGTGGTTTGGAAATGATTGATAATTGGAGATGATGGTTGATAAATCCTTCATTTCCCAGGTTCAATTTAACAACTTCATAAACAGAAATTTTATTCTTACCTGTAGAAGGGAATTGTATTTTTGCTATTGAATTGTGGCCCATTACTGTTAAGGAGCAGAGAACCTTAAGTTAAGATACAAGAGTTTAGCATTCAAGAGTATAAGATATCACAGATCTAGGATACTTATAAACCTAGTAAGTTTTCAATTGCTCTTTGTAGCACTGTGGTAGGCCTTCATTGTCTAGCATTTTTATGTGATTATGGCTTTTTCTGATTTTTTATTTTTGCATATCACACCTATAGGAGTTGGTGGAAAAGTTGGCAATGGCTGTCACCATATAGGTATTTTTAAATTAGATCCATGTCTGTGATTTCACAACATCCTGACATGTGGATATAATCAGATGCTTTTCCCTTTCTGCCAGAAAAAGTTTCACTTGCTAAAATAACTTCAGAAAATTCCACCTACTACATGCACCTACCAAATAAAAAATGCATGAAGAAAGTTGATAAAAAGTTGACCTCCTAAGGTTTGCTAGTAATGCTTTTTAAAATAAGCTGTATTATCACTGGCCATTTGACAAGTATAAGGAAAATGCCCAAATGGAAATCATGTTGCTATTTTTATACCCAGACCTTCATCATATTTCTTGGTCTCAGAAATATAACTTTAGCATGATTGCATAACATAGGTAGCTCTCCAGGTGTAAATTTACCATAGCTCCTAACAATTCCACCCAGCATGGCTAATAATGAAGGATGCTGGGGAAGTTTGTCAACATCTGAGGACAAATTGTGCATTCATGTGACACAATTAAATGTGTTAGGTTCATGTGACATTCTTTCTGTACAGAGACATGTCCTAAATCCATTAAGATTCAGGGGCAATATTGGATAGACTGTTAGATTCTCTTGCAACATTTCAGAAGTGTAAGCTTCTTTTCCCATAACGCTTTGTAGCATTTATAATTAAGCCACTGGGGACGCTCCTAGCATGGCCCTAGAGTAAATTTCTCTTCTGCTTTCCTGATCTACATTCTGGAAATCTTTGCAGCAATTACTTATGAAGCTTCAGTGTTTGCTTTTTGCTTTATGTTGGGCCTCTTTGCTATGTAACTCAAGGATTTTAAAAACGTAGCCATCATGGTAGTATGTAATGCTTACCTTCTCCTCCAGAGCTGTTGCTTACAAATTTCAGAGGTGGTGGAAGTGTCATTTCTCAACAAATTCCCCAAATATAGTGGTCAGCATCACACTGTGCTTGAAGCAAATAACAGTGGTAATTAACCCACAGGGGAAACAGGGATGAGCTGATGTAAGAGAAAGTAGGCAGATCCTTATATCTGTTCATGATCTCAAGGACACAGTTGCCAGTTTGCATTCACAAGGGTGCCATTCGAACATTACTCTGGTCCCCATTTGGCAAAAATGTATGAGCAACACAGCCTCGCCTGCTGTATTTTAAAAGTGCCGGTATCAAATTATTCTAGCCAGACTCTAAAATTACATAACTGCACAGTGAATTGTAGCTAAAACATGAGTATATTTAAAATGCTGGCATGTACATGCAATGTCAAAACCTTAGATCTAAGGGGGTGCTATATTTGATAGCTGTAAGGCAGACTTTAAATGAGACATCACTTTTATTTGCTAACAATTGACTGCCCAAATTCTGACTGTTGGAAGCTTGCCTCTTTTTTATTTTTTCCTCCAGTCATCCTATTTTGTTCCTTGTGTTTTATGGAGCAGAACAGAAGACTTGAATTTAAACAATTGCTGTAGCATTCTTCATACAATAGTTTATATCTGAAGATCCTTTTAATGTTTCCCAGCCATTTATATCCTAAATGAACAGGATGATTATATATTTTCCTCTCTTGCAATTTGAATTTTAAAAAAAGTTGGTAACTCTGCTATTAGAGAGAAAGAGAGATTTCAGGAGAATAAGTTGACTCTGTGATTAACACAGCCATCAAGTCCATCAATTTTAAGTTAACTATGACTAAACGTGTTATGCAAATACAACTACTGCCTACTTTCTTTGAAGCTTCATTGGGATATCCATTTAAAGAAATAATATTTGGGGGGGGGGAAGATGTGAGAAGGAGTAGCCAGGGTTTCTTTTTAGTTAATTTCTATTAAAATACTCATTCCACACTAAGTAAAAGTATAGTTTGCTTTGAACTTATCCTTTGTATCTCAAATCAGCTGCAGGTGATTTAATAAATCATGGTTCAACCAATACAATCTAACAAGATGTGTCTAACAATAAAACCTTGTGTGCATTATGTCATTTTTATTGTGGCTACGTGGTGAAGAAAGGATGATCTAAGGCAGGGCTGTCAAACTCCTGCCCATGGGCCGAATGCATCACACACTGGCCAAGCCCACACCTGGTTTAGCAAAGGGGGGGAAATCCCAATATATCATGTGATGCTGCTGTGACAACGTGAGTTTGACACCCCTGATCTAAGGTTATATTTAGAAGGTATATTGTGAATTATTTATTTTGATGGTGATGGCTTTAAGGGAGGTTTGGCTTGAAATCCCAAGGATGTGTTCTGGATGGACCTAAGGCCTGTAGCCATCACTCTTGGACAACAGTCCACCAGAAGAGGTACATTCAACTGTTCCAAATACAAAATTACTACTTTGGCTATTGAGCCCAAAATTTATGTTAAGAAATTTGTTGAGTGAATTTTGGGGGGGGGGCCATATTTGTTAAGTGAATCACTAAAGTTGTTAAGTGAATCTGTCTTCGCCATTTATCTGCTTGTCAGAAGGTTGCAAGATCACATGACTCCAGGACACTGCAGCCATCCTAAATGTGGGTCAGTTGTCAAGCATCTGAATGTAAATCAGATGACCATGCTACAATGGTCATAAGTGAAAAATGGTGATAAGTCACTTTTTCAGTGAAGTTGTAACTTTGAATGGCCATTAAATGAACTGTTGTAAGTTGAGGACTGCCTGTACTTGCAAAATCACTAGCAAAAGAGAAGAAATGCATTAGAGAGCAAACTGAGTTGTAGCTGGTCAGAGGCAGCAATAATTTATGGTAAAACAAACACACAAAAGGAAAGGTCCAGGAGCACAATGCTTTACTTTAGTATAAAATTAATGTAATTTAAGATAAAACTAGGCCTTTAAGGCTGGAATTAAAGGAAATTATCATGGCGGGAGATACACTAATGAGATAGGGTCTATTTGTGTTCCTTTGATGAAAGAGAAGTTGTGGGAAAATTCTTCAGCTTGGTCTCTATTTTTTACAGACCTCAACATTCTTGAAGTGAAGAGTTAAGAGGTAATAGAAGAGTGGCTATTACTGGATTTCCCCCCTTAATGGAGCAGAGTCTGTACAGTAGCTTAGCTGCTCTATCATGAGCTGAAAAACAATGTACAAACTTCTTTCCTGCCTGAGAATGCATTAATGGATGAAGTTTCACTTCTGCTAGCATTTCTGTCTGCTGCTTGAATAAGAAAGGAGCTACTTTTAATTCAACACATCTTACATTCAAATTTATAGCATATTCATTCTGTCCTTTTTTTCATACAGGTTTCTATTAATGACAGATAGAGAAGTCTTGAGTATTCAGTTGGTATTCTTTATTTTTCATCTTACTTTGCCCATCAGTTTGGACTTTTAATTTAACTGAGACCAAATCTGGTGTGTGTATATGCACGCTTCTCATATGCTGTATTCCCATGATATGTTTACAGAGTCAGTTTAATCAAGTAAACCTTATTTTCTGGATTCACACAACACGTTGATTATAATGTGGCTTTGTATGGCTGTGACCCCAGTAGGTCTTTTGCATGTTGTGCAAATCCAGATTAATTAGGCAATGATTAGAGAAAGTACCCCAAGGTCACTTAGGGAGCTCTTTAGCTAAAGCTTTTGGCCCTGACTCTGCAGAAGACTTGGCGATGAATGTAGCTGTAATCTCATCAACTAGGTTGCATTTTAGACTAACGTTCCCTGCAACACACATGAAATGATTCATTGGAGTTGTTGACAATATAATGCCATATCCTGGTCCACATCTTGGACAAAAAACTAGTTCTACAAACTTTTATTAATTTATTGCCCTGTTTAAATTAATGAAGCTGCATATTTCATGTTCTTATACAGCATAAGGTAAGCTTTTGCTTGAGTGTCATCAAGCCATTTAGGGAGCCACATGAATGGAGGGTTCAAAGTTTCTCCTTCCTTTTTTCCTTCTGTACTCTCTTGCTATTTCTAGTCAAATTCTAGCCTCTTAACTAAGGGTAGTGCAGATTAGCGATAATCCAGTTTTTACCTGCTCTAAGGAGCAATGACAAGAAAAACTGCATTGATTGAATTTCTCTGGTGTTTAAAGAAACAGAGTTCCTATCATAACTTAAAAATTGCAAATTTATACATATTCACTCCATAGTACCTTGAAGAAGTTCCAGGGATATTGTTACGAGATTTAATTTCTTTTGGATAAAAGAGCTGTAAAAACTTATGGTGTTTTTGCAAAAATATTTTATTTACAATTATGTAAGCAGAGTATAATACCCCCCCCCCCAAAAAACCCTAGGAAAATCTAGAGGTTCCATGATCCAATAGAAGCAACCTGTAAGTTGAGATAACAGAATGAGAGTCATGGACCTTTAAAATCCTGAAGTGAAAACCTTGCCAAAATGCATAATCTAAACATCGTCTATGATTGGCCACACTACTGGTTGGCTTTTCCTGGAAACCAATGACTTTTTCACTACCATCTTCTGCCAGCAGCAATGAAGACTTTAATAATTGAGTAGAAGAGGAATTCCAGCATCTGTTTTGCTCAAATTACAGAAACATTGTTCCTTTTTAAATTTATGTTAGTCTCTAAGACTCAAGAACATAAATATTTTGGATTAAGTCCTGGTCTATTATGCACTGTTTAAAATCAATTTACAGTATCACTGCATGCATGTAACTATTAAGCAATGTTTTGCAAAACATTTGATCCACATTTTGTTCACTGTGATTTTATTTTGCTTTAGTTTAGGGAACTTTAGTTGCATACTCCAGAACCAAAAGTAACTTTGTATATTGTGAGATTGGTTTCTAAACTAACCTTCGCTTGGAAAGCTGAAAGCACAGCTGTCAGAGTACATTAAATATTATTACTATGATTGGTGACACAGCCAGATGTATGGGTTGATTTGACATTTTTATCCACCTATCAGTGCTTCCCAAAAACTTTGATTTTCGATGGTTTTAAAGGTATTGCTTTTAAAATGTGCTAAAACTTTATCCAGAAAAATAAGAGTACTTCACAATTATTGACTCATTTTATTTCCCTGCCCCTGCCAAAAAATCATAAGTAGAGCAGGTAAGAATTTGGATAGGAGACCACTAGGTAATGCCCAGGATATAGCTACACTGAGAAGTTTTTAAACAAACTGTTTCTGCATTTATTAAAACAAAAACCCACAAGGTTATGCCCATATTGTTCCAAGGAATCTGTCTGAATCTGAAGCAGCCTGCATATTAATTTTTCATTTTAATTAATTTTTTTCTTTCACATGGGTGAGTCTCACATTCCTCTTGACCTTTATCTGCAGTCTTCCTCCTACTTTTTGTTTTCATGACTCGATTGCAAAAGTCAAAAGCAAAAACTCAACCTGGCAGCCACAACTACAAATGATGCACAAACAAAAAAAGGGGGGGGGCAGAGCATTTCAGCCACCACATCTTGACTTGATGTGCCATGAATTCCCCTGTCACTTCAAACATCATTCAGCAAAGGATGCAGATACTTATGTGTCAGAAAGAATGTCTATGAAATATCTGAAGGAGGTGTTATTTGTTTTATCATTGAAGACATTGCACACAATAAAAAACTATCCAAAACTCTAATCTTTGTGGGATACAGGCTCTTCTTTTTTCTTTTTTCTTCCTTTTGTGTAACCCCCCCCCCCCAACTCCAAAGGCTTGATGAGGCTCTTTCACTCTTCAAAACAGGTTTGTATTATTTTTTCACAAATAGCCCCTGTAGCTTTGCTTTAGAAGTGGAATTATGTGTGAAAATTAGGAGAAGTTGCTTGCATCATGAAGAGAAAGACCGCCATGTGTGTCTGTGTCTGTGTGTGTTCATTCCTGCCTCTTGTAACTGTTGTTGAAGGTCCTGTTGTTGCCCTGGTCCCAGGAGTCCCATAATGCACCTTGATTGCTCTCTTTTTTCAGAGGCTGCAACCATCACCTGGAATTTTCAACTCCAAGACGGCCTGAAACTATTATAATTTATTAAAGAGTTTCATGCCCTGACAAAGCCCCCACAGCAATTTACATAACACAGAAAAGCCAGCAGCAAGTAAGGCAACATTATAACAACATTTTAATAAGATGAATTAAAACTTAAGTTTTATTTTTAAAGGAAAATTAAGAACCAGTGGAATAATATTTTTGCTGGCTTATATCCCTATTAATTACTTCCCTTTTGATTTTACCATGATTTTGCTGAGTAGCTATTAAGGTGTTTCTACTGTTTTCTTATGCTATTATCATTTTGGTTTCTGATTTTCATCTCTACATTTTAAATAAAGATGTTCTAAGAAGTTACCATCACAACTGTACACATATTTATTCTGAAGTATGCTCTATGGATTGTATTCTCATTGAATCAAAAACTACCCAGTTACATTTTAGATTAGTGTATTGCAAAAGCTCAGCCAAGGGGGTTAAGCTTTAGTATAACACAGAAAATTATGTTGATAAGATATTAGGTACAAAGCCATAACATTTCCTCTCAAATATCTTAGTTAAGACTTGCAAACTTACTAGATTTTGGCTGTGGCCTGTTTCACTCATATTGACTTGAACTGCAACCCAATTTATTTCATTTTGTCTTCGTACAGATTAGATAACTAATGTCTCATGAGTTCCCATTCCCTCTGGACCCCAGAGTTTCCCATCATTTTCAGTTGGGAAACAGATACTGAATCACAGTTTGAGAAAAAATTAAATCCTTGAATTCCACTCAGAACAAAAATCCAGCTTCTCTGTGGCCCTCAACAAAAATAAAAGTGTTAAGCATGGCTCTTGGCCATTAAAGGTCTATCACTGATCTAGCACGTTGCATCAATTTGGTTAGTGGTTTACTGCTGTGTGAAACTTTTGAAAGTTTCATCTGTATGTTACTATTTATCACTTGTGTTAACTGTTTCAAACTTCTCAAAAAGGCTAGATATATTTTTTTTTACATAAAGTAGAATCAATAACAATAAAATATCCACTGTTATCTCATGCAAGTTGAATTCAGAAGTGATCATATGTTGATACTTTCTCTTTAGGATAAGATAGGTATAATGTTAAAAAAAACCCTT
>JAOYMU010000001.1:131781563-131797737 GCA_025802295.1 Psammodynastes pulverulentus | reverse complement strand
TACTACTTGCAACAATATTTATATCTAAGGTTGACCTTGATATAGACTATCCCACCTCATAGAGTTGTCATGGGGGAAAGAAGAGGAGGAAGGTGTGTTGGATATATTCACTGGCTTGACTTATTGGTAAAAATAATAAAAGTGGAATATAAATAAATACATTGTATGCAGCCTTATGTCCAAATTCAGTTAAAACTTAAGACTAGAAAATACCTAGTTTAGCCTATTTTCTGACCTACTTTTTCCCCCTGGTGTAATTTATTATGCATGGAAGTAGTAAAACTAACAAGAACAAAAAGCATTGAATGCTTTGAGCAGAGTTCAGACAAGGGCAAAGAGGCTGGATTTCTTTTCTATAGGGAAAACCTGAAAAGGAAACTGTTAGGAATAATAAGGCTTGACTGCTTGTCACACAGCATATAAAGAGTTAAAAGAATGTTTTGTCTGCATTTTTAGCTGAGGAGATGACAGCATCCATGGAGCCCCAGCAATCTGGAGCTTGTTAAAAATTATTGCTGAAGGACTTTGTAGCAGCACCTGTTGAAATGCTGTTTTTCTCATTTTCATTTGGCCATTTCTGATAGAATTTCATTTTCTGTTCCAATACATAAAGACAAATAAGCAAAATAAGCATTCACAAAAAAGAGGAAATAAAAATTCTGCTCTTGTAAGGCCAAGTCTTCCAAACTGTTATTAGAAATAAATTCAAGAGTTCATTGAATTAAATTTAGGGATGAAGGACTCATGACATTCCTGATGTTGCTAAACTATGGCATCGGTGTGGCCAATGATAACAATTGCAATTGAATTGTTCTTCAACAGCTGGATGGGGCACAGGTTCCATTCTACTTGACAAAGACCAATCTTTGTAGATTTAAAATATCTTAGAGCTCATGGTAGGGTTCATCCTGTTGAAATCAATCTCATTTACTCCTAAATATATTTATTTCCTTTGGTATTAAGACTTATTATTCAATCAAACATGAAATAGGCTTAGAATTGGTCTGCAGAACTTAATTTAGAACAACTGTTTGAAATCTCCTACATTAAGGCTGCAGTTCTTAGACGTCCCCGGGGCTAGATATCGGCTGGGAAGCTACAATGTATCTGCTGAGTAGCAGATAACTCTATGGGCAGTTGCTAAGATAATACAGTGCAGAACAATCCTATCAAAAACCTCTCAGAAGTTGTAACAATGTTCTTCCTAGTTTACTATCTGATGAAAATCCAACTAAGTAATGAATCGTGGTTAAACAAAGTATCCCCTTAGCACAGCTGTTGCGTAAATCCAATCGCAGAGAATTTACAATCAACCAAGCACCAAATCTTTAAAGCTCTTGGTTGTTAATTTCTCTCCGTTGTACTGAATGCTCTTGTATTCATTTTCACTGGGTGCAGAAGAAAAACAACAACAGCGAATTAAAGGGGGGGGGGGAAACACCTTGGCTCAAACAGGCAGACATGCATCGCATCGATCTGAGGGTCCCAATTCATCCTTACGAATAAAACACGTTTGCGGAGCTTTATGCCGAAGAATTGCATCAGCAGCGGTTTCCCGATTCCCAGGCATTTGGTGTTTCATCCCCTTTCGGAAAGGGAGTGAGCGGGGAGGAGGGGAGCTGGCGATTGCATCTTTCGTATTTCCCCACAGTTAATGTCTCAAGTGACTCCCCTCTGCTGAAAGCCTTTTGTGGCTGTCTGAGACTCCACGGCCGGGCATCTAACAAGGAGGCCCAACAGCAAAGTGGGGGACCAAAGCTTAGATATCAAGCAAGGCGAGAAGTCTTCCCCACCCTAGAAGCAAATCTCCAATGGAATGAATGGAATATAAATATCAGCCAATAAGCAGACGGCTTAGGGTGTCTATAAAAGGGATGGGAAGGTGGAGGGAAAGGCTTCATTTCAGGCAGGTTTTTCTGGTGGAGCTGGCAAGAGGCTAAGAGCGCTTTCCTTTCGCAGTCCCTCTGAAAGTCTCGGTAAGTGCGCAGGGCAAGCGGTGCCGGGCAGCCCCTTTGGGCTTCGGATTAGAGCTGGAAGCCGGCGAGCTTGGACGGCCGGCTCTGCGGCGTCTTCTGCTTTTCAGAGGAAAAAGCGAGCAGGCATTTTGACAGCACGAAAAGAGCAGGGTTGTTTTTTGTCTTTCTCTCTCTCTCTCTCTGCGAAGTCGCATTTCTTTAAGCAAGCATCTCGCCCTGGCGAGAAGGGCGACTCGGGGTCTGGTCTCCCGCCGCAATGATTGTAGCTGCTTTCTGGACCGAGAGAGAGAATCGCCACATCTAGGATGCGGACGTGTCCAAAGGCTTGGAGAATAAACGCTTCCATCTCGCAGAGGTCCTCGGGGTGTTTTTTTTACCCCCCTTTTTAAAACAACCGACTCCTTTCGCTGCGGCGCGATGATCGGACAGCTCCGACCCTGGGACCCCCCACCCACCCCCTCACGCGCGCATCTAGAGTAATTGGGGTTTTCGCGCAGAGCGATTAGCTGCATTCATCTTAGTTTGTTACGTAATGCCGGGCCGTTTCGTTTTTCGAGTCGCTGCTTCTCCTTCGGCTGAGATGCCCAAAGAAAGCGCGTTTCTTGGCAATGCACGGGGGGGGGGGGAGGCAAGCCGCCTCGTTCTCTTGTCCTTATAAAGCAGGGCTGCAGGGGAGAGCAGTGGTTTCTCTCTCCCCCCCACGCGTGGGGGGCTACCGAGGGAAGCCAGTGGCGGGCAAGCCAGCGGTCCCAAGTCCCTGCCATCTCCCTGGCCATTTGCCTCCCAGAACTGCAGCCTTGCCGGAGGTGTCGCGCGCCGCAGTTCGACCGCTCGTGCCAGGAGACCCTTCCCGGATCGAGGCTTATGCAAGCCAGGAAGACTCGGCTGCGATGCATCGCAGCCAGCGCCCTTTTGTTGATCCACTTAAAGCCGCCCGCCTTCCTCGGTGCTTTTTTTTCCGCCGCGGCCGCCACCTGCTCCTTCCGAAGCGCTTCTGCCGGAGAGCCGATGGAGCGTCGTAGGTAGATAAACAGCCCCGTGGCTCTTTCCATCTGCGGTTGTTTGTGCCAAAGCGCTGAGCATCCCTAACCGGCTTCGCTTCTCTTGCAACAGAGAGGTGCCCGGGGCGCGCGGAACGAGGAAGGCTATATAGGATTTAGGGCTGGCTGCCTCCTTCGCCTCGCTTTGCAGGGCTTTGCTCTCCCGGCAGCCGGGCGGCTCCGCAAAGGAACCCGTGGCTGAAGAAAAAAAAAAAAAAGTAAAAAACCACCGGAAGGGAACTCGGTTTCTTGCTGTCTTGCAGCAAAATGTCTGCGATCTCGAGGTGAAGGTGACCTCTGGGACCAAGGAAAAGGGAGGGAGGCGTTCTGAGTGAAGCCCTTAGAAGCTCCTGGGGGAAGTTAGGTGCCTGGCTTCCTATTCCTGGTTGCTCAGCCACAAGATCTAGCACCTTGACCTTGGGCAAGCCTCTTAGTGTGATGTTGGCCCAGCCCGCCTGCCCGCGATATGGGGAGGAGTTGAGTAATATTTGGCAACCCTCCACAACTGCAGGTGCTCTGCAGACAAAAGTGTTGAACTGAGCAGGTAAGGGAGAGACTGCAAGGTGACCTTGATCCTGATCAGCCTTTTTCTGTACAACTGAAGCGAAGCGCAGGAGACAAAATGATGTTTTTCCCCTCTTCTTTTTTCCCTTCTGTTAGCTCCTTTCAGACAGGCCAGCTATGCCGTTCTCAAACAGCCATAATCTTACCAAGATGAATTATTCCGTGGAAGATGAATATCCAGATCTAAGTCTCCATAACAATCACATGGCTTCGGTTCTGACCTTGGAGTTATATTCAAAGCTGAGGGATAAACAGACTTCTAGTGGATTTACTGTGGATGATTGTATTCAGACAGGGGTTGACAACCCAGGTAAAGGAAAATGGCTGCTCATTTAATTTCTGTCTGTTCCTCATTTAACAAGGAAGTGCAGTGCTGCTTTAAAAAAACACCATCTGTGAGAATCTCCTGACAACCTCAAGAGTATTTTTTTTAAAAAAATCTTATGAAGCGTTTATGCAGAATCTTGATGGCAACAATGGCTTTATTTACTGACAAATACAAACTTATTGATTCCTTCTGCTGATTGCCCCCTCCAATAAATATTAATGTTTCCCTCCCAGGAAGCACTAATTCTAGATGAATATAATTTACAACTGCAGTTCTTAAAAATGAATCCCTGATTAAGAAATACAGCTGCTCTTTGGCAAATAAAGTAGGAGCAGATCTTAGTAGTTGGGGATATTACTGCATTTTTCCTGTTACTCTCTAGCAATATTGAACTGGCACCTTTAATAATTAGAAACTACTTTCCAGTGAGAACATCCATAGTCAAGTTTCCCCAAGAGCCATGTGGCTGACGGTCTAACCCTGAATCTGAGCTAGAAATTGTGAATTCTTTTCCTTGTAAAGTGTCATTCAGACTGGGGTTGATAATCCTGCCAAAGCCTTGAGCTTGAGCTGGTGAACTGGCTAAGGCAGATACAGGTTTTTGAAATCAGCTGTGGCTATAGAAATGCAAAATGGCTGAAACAAGCCTGGTTTAGATGAAATGGTTGTTAGTTGAGGTTAACTGTAGTATATGATGGAGCTTTTTAGAATTGCTTTTTATGCCCTGGAAACTATCCTTCAGAACTGTTGTCAGATGTGATAAAGGGAGGACCATTAACCATTAATCTTAGCCATTAACAAGGGGGTTGAATTAAGTGATGAGAAAGTCTCTCTGGCTAATAGTCACAATGGCTGCTATGGGCTACTTGTAGACATAGACTGCTGAATACACATTAATCAAAACAATAGTGATAATAGTGAGCCTCTGTGGTCAACAGTCTTACATTTCAGAGATAGCTGTAGTCTTGACATCCTGTTTGCAAGTTTTATGGAGGCACCTGGGTGCCATTTGTTGTCGACTGGATACCAAACTTGCAAATGTTATAAAAAGTCTGTGGGCATCAGTGACTGATGAATTATAATTTGATAAAGAGCTCTAATGAAAATGTGAACGTCTTCAGAAATGCTTAGCCTCTATGTCAGGGGTGTCAAACTCATTTTCATCCAGGGCCACATCAGCATAATGGCTGCCCTCAAAGAGCCACATGTAACTGTAAGACAGTATAAATGTAACCAAATTCTTAAATGTTTTGCTTTATTTATTTAAAGACAATCGGAACTTTGCAACTCTCGCGGGCCCACATAAAATGATGTGGTGGGCCACATTTGGCCTTGAGTTTGACACCTGTGCTCTATGTGATAATGAGAGTGAGATGGATGGTATCTAAACTTGATAAATACTACAGTGATTTCTGAGCATTAGGCATTTGAGTTCCAGGCAACTTTCCTGTAGGCCTGATAGAAATTGGTCCATTAAAGGATGGCATTGCCAGAGAAATATCTATTTTATTAGGAAGTTGATTTGTGATTTTTTAAAAGACATTGATTACAATCTTCCTCAACCTGGTACCTTCCAGACATCATACTTTACAATGCCCGTGGAAACCATTGGTTAGCAGATTAAGGATAGTGGTAGTTTTGCAGTTCTGAGGGTTGGCAGGTTAGAGAAATTAGCCCTGCTTAAAATCTCAGAATTTAAAAGTCTAAATAAGATTTCTCTGGTGAGAAAATGGAGTTGCCTTCACCTCACTTTGGTGCTTATTTTCCTGTGATTGTATTTTGTAAAAGTATGTGTTTCAGAATGGATTTTGTCAAAAAGAACCCACCCCACTTTTTTTTCAGTTTGATTAATGTGTGCTGGTTGTAGAATTTGAACTGCCTATGTAGATAAGATTTGATACTTACAAAGAAAATATGTAGTTCCATATATTTTTATAATATTAATAAAACACAGATTAATGGAAACTAAGGTTTTAGGGTTGCCTAATTCTGGAGCATTCAGGGTAAACCAAATATTCAAAGCAGCTTTACTTTCAACACACACACACACACACACACACACACTTTTAAAATGTGCTACATTTAGACAAACCTATGAGCAAACTACAAAGTCTAATTGAACAGAGAACTCAGAGTGTATCAAAAATGTCTTTATATCTTTTAAAGCTAACAACATGCAAAATCTAACGTGTTTGAGTGGAAATGCCAAATGCTAAAATGGAACTGAACCATTATCCAAACCAAAGCTCTTCTGGCTTGTTAATTCCTGTAGGCCATCCCTTCATTAAGACAGTAGGATGCGTAGCTGGTGATGAGGATTCGTATGTCACATTCTGTGAACTTTTTGACCCAGTTATTGAAGATCGACACGGAGGCTACAAACCTACGGATCAACATAAGACTGACTTGAATGCCGATAACCTGGAGGTAGAGAAGTCTTTTAAAAAGAAGGAAATACTTACAAGGGGCGCCCTGGTTCTCTCTGAACTTGCTTGTTTTCTTACAAATGTTTCATTACCCTAACTAGGTAACGGCAGTCAACTGGTCAACTAGTACTGATGATGCTACCTAGTTAGGGTAATGAAACATCTGCAAGAAAACAAGCAAGCTCGGAGAGCACCAGGGACCCCTCATTTAAGCCCTGAGCTACAAATATTCTCCTCTATTGGCAAATATTTAACAGATTGCTAACTTCTTTTTTTGATGCTGTACTTTCTTATTCACACCTGTGTGTGAATGTTAAAAACTATCCATTGGTAGCTTCCTTAACCTAGAATTATTTCTGCAGCAATGGAATATGTTTACTGAGTGACATTTATGAAAGCTGCAATCTGTATTGCCAGTTTCAAAATGTTAATCGATTCCTGTTGCTAAAGAGTTGTAATAGAAATTGCATTGGTAGGTTTAGGATTGGCTTAGGCCTCATTAGGTTTCTTTCACGTGTGTAGAAAGATTCTATTCTTCAGGAGAATGTTTGTTAACATTCATTTAGACTCTTTTGGACAATAAACATGATAAATTGACTTGTTCAGTCCTTTATGTGTTAGCAGTGGAGATGGATAAATCACTTCCATCATGGAATGTAGGATTGAAGAGTACTCTTATCACTAGGCTGTCACTATAAAAAATAACTGGCCATGGCTAGTGAGCTGAGCTTCCTGTTCATGGAAGAAAGTCATCGTTATGTTGGAGAGATTAATGAATTGATGCTCAGATTTTCTTCCAGTGCCCTCCAAATGTATTAGACTCAATTCAAGGACAAGTAAAGTAATGAAGCAAATTGAAACTTTACCTGTTTTCAAGCCCCTGTAGCAGAAGATTTTTTTGGCTCTAAAGTAAGCCCTTGATTGCCAGTATCCCATTTCCAGGATGGAGATGCCCCCTAAAAATGGGCTTTTTTCTTCATGACAATATCTCACACTTCCTTTATCTATAGGAATGACAAGAATTGGTTTAAAATGCTTCTTTCGGCATAAGTACTGACCTTGCTTAATACATCTTCTAGGAAAATTATGGAATGGTGCTATATATCAGCCAGGCTGGCTGTAATAAAATGTTGAAGGAGAAGCAGCTGGGAACTGGCTATTGGCTGCAATTTGTACAGCCAAGTCAGTAAATCAGTCAGAATAGAGCTGGAAGGGACTTGAAGGTTTCCCAGTCCAGCCCCCTGCTCAAGCAGGAGACCCTATACCATGTCAGACAAGTGACTGTCCAATCTCCACTTAAAAATCTCCAATGATGAAGCACCCACAACTTCTGGAGGCAATCTGTTCCACTGGTTAATTGTCCCCACTGGTTAGAAAGTTTCTCCTTAATTCCAGGTTGCTTCTCTCCTTGATTAAATTTAATTAAGGGGTATGGAAAGACAATGAAAATACAGAAGATTTAATATCACTTGCATTTAACTATAATGTGCACAATGTGATTCTGAGTTTGCCTTTCATTTGCAGAGTAAGTCTAGATGGAATTTGCTATTGGATCTCTTACTACTATGATGAAGCTCTTTCCTTTTATAGGGTGGTGATGATTTGGATCCCAATTATGTTCTGAGTTCACGTGTCCGAACTGGTAGGAGCATTCGTGGCTTCTGTCTGCCCCCCCACTGTAGCAGAGGAGAGAGACGTGCAATTGAAAAACTTTCTGTGGAAGGTAAAATTCAGCATTGCTTGTGTACAAACCCCCAAACAAGTAGAATTGGTCTCAGTCCTGATGGTAACTTTGATAACAAAAAGAACATGTAGATATAAAATAGGGTAGAATTACCCTTGTCTTTTGCATTATTGGTAGTCCTTAACTTACAACTGTTTGTTAACAATGGACTGGAATTATGATGGCCACCGAAAGGATGCTTTATGGCCCATAAAGCTCATCTCTGGACATCACAACCTGTTGCACCAGCACTCCTGCTGAGAGCTCTGAGGACTGGCTGAAAGAGCTGCCTCCCGAGAGAAGCTGAATTCCTTTAGTGGGGTGCAGAAACTGAGCTAAAATCCTATAGATTTCAGCCCCATCTTTGCATACCACTGAAGGAATTCTCTTCTGTGCATGGAGGAGAGCTGAACTTCTTTGGCTGGCAGATCTTTCAGCCAGAGACAAGATGGACCTGAAAGCTAAGCAGAGGGCATGGTAAGATAAGAAGCATGAAATGCCCCAGATGAGCGAGGGAGACCCAGTGCATGAAAGTATCTCTTTACTTGGGTTGAAAATCCTGTTTGGATATGGGCAGGGTGGATTCCCAGCTCCTGAGCAGCGCCTCCCAGGGCTTCCCTATTCCCCCCACCCCCGAAGCACCACACATTCCTTACTTGGGATCAGATCTACCTAATGATCTGTGCAATCAATCATCACAACCACGAGTGTTGGGATTGCAGTCGTTGAGCAAAGCAGTCATGTGGACAGTCAGTCACATGATATCTTAACTGCTTCGCCCAAGAACCAAGATTTTGGTCTCCATGGTCATAAATTGAGGACTACCTGTTTTATTTAATTAGATGCTTGCTATGATTGAACTATCTTGAGTGTTTCATGTTAAGCTTCTTTGTGTCAGCTAGAAAGCTGTGCCATGCCTGTAGCCCAATGTACCTTTTAAGGTCTTGCTTGCAGCAGAAAATTGAACTGTAGTTACTCTGTTTTCCTTGCATTTATTCAAGTAAAGGCAAGGGAAACAGAGTAACTACAGTTATAGCTCCTCCTGTTTTTTAAGTGTTCGCATGTGAGAGGCTTTAAACACATTGTTGCAGTCACCGGCTTGACATGAGCCTGCTTTGCAGATAACCCTGCTGGAAGATGTTCCTGAAAACAAACACTACTTCATGAGTCCCCAATAACTGAGTACTTAATTAAAAAGCAGGTACATTGAGTGAAGGGTGCATTCTTCCTCCCATTCCTGCCTGAAGACTCTGGAAAACAGCCAGTGCCTTGCTTTACTAGAGAATTGTTAAAAGTTAGCATGCCAGGCTGAAGCTACCCTTTTTGCTCTCTTGGCATTAATGAATAGTAAGCCAGAATATGCATATCCTGTTAAATAACTCCTTTCAAACAACCTCAATGCTACAAGCCTTGCTATTCCTTCCTTCAGCTTTGGCCAGCCTGGAAGGGGACTTTAGTGGGAAATATTATGCATTGAAGAATATGACAGACGCCGAACAGCAACAGCTCATTGACGATCACTTCCTTTTCGATAAACCCGTTTCCCCTTTGCTCTTGGCTTCCGGAATGGCCCGTGACTGGCCTGATGGACGGGGGATCTGGTGAGTATAAATTCTTCTAGCCATCCAGTTGTGGCTTACTCAATAAAAGTGGCTTCACGATATCGTGGATTACAACTACATGTGAAACTGGTCAGTGAGTTGATCAGCAACATGCATAATTTAATATATTAGAGACTTACTGGAAAACAGAAGCTCTTTTAACTTAAGATGCAGCTCCTGTTACCTGACAGATACGGTCGTTCTGCAAAATTAACTTGGATTCTCTCTCCTGACCCATACTTTTTTCTAATGAAATTGTTTTTGTTTTTAAATTAAATAAAAATCTTTGCAGTGCAAAATAATATATACTTGTCACATTTACTTGGTGTTAACCAAAGAAGTTAAAGACATGTTATAAGGAAACATAATTAAAGCTAGATTATATTAACATCATTAATTATTTCTCTTCTTGCCTGTGCTTGTAAAACAATCCTTGCTTTCACGCTGCACTTTTGTTCTTTAAACTTCTTACCTGATGCTTTCTTAAGACCTCAATTATTCTATCCCACCATGACTTTTTCAGGTTCTTTACCCTAATCTGTTCATTCATTCTTCTCACATTTGTTTTCCAGTTCAGGTTTCATTCATTCCCTCACCATATTTCTTTCATGCCAACCACTCATTTTGTATTAAATTCAAACCATTCAGCATGTATTCTCATATTTTGATGTTTTAATTTACTGATCTTGCTCTCATTGGTTAAATTTGCAAATATCTCTGCTCTCCATATCCATTACACATATGACTCTACTCCACATTTTCTGCAACCATCATTTTTCTTATATGCATTTTCCTACCCATCCACCCAGGTCACCTAGAAGAATATTTTTTTCTCCCTGGATTACATGAATTCAAAATATTAAAAAGGTTTCCCCCCCCAAAATTGATACCTGGTTTTCCCCATTGTCTCTATTCCTTGGAACATTACGTGCAAATATCACCAGACTATGGATTCCTACATTGATGCACACCTCTATTGACATAGATAACACATTTCATACTTAGATTTCAGTTGTTTCACTAACAGTTAACATATACCTTCATTTGTTGTATGTATTCATTAACTCCTAATGGATTGATTTTACATTCTGATGAAAGAATTGGTTGATGGCTAACTATTCTTGGGCAGTATAACATTCCAAGGAGCCATGGTGGTGCAGTGGTTAGAATGTAATATTGCAGGCCAATTCTGCTGACTGCCAGGGGTTCGATTCTTACCTGCTCAAGACTCAGCCTTCCACCCTTCCAAGGTTGATAAAATGAGGACCCAGATTGTTGACTCTGTAATCTGCTTAAAGAGGGCTGTAAAGCACTATGAAGCAGTACATAGGACTAAGTTCTATTGCTATTGGTATACCCATTTCTGAACAAACACATAATTATAGTAACTGTAGATTTCCCATTTATAGTTACAAGCTTGGAAGCACTTGGTATATTTTGTGAATCTGCTAGGCAACCTGTGCCCTGTTGGATCAGTGTTTCAGAGATATTTCCTCACCTTTCAGAGAAACAGAATGATCAAGGGTAGGCAAAAATGCAGTCGGCGTAGGAGTGACTTCTGAATTCCTGCTAGCTTTCCCATTGAGATTCCTAGTGGGAATCTAGCAAGAAGTATTTGAAATCCCTTTCCCTTCCAGCAAGCAGATGGCTGCTCTTGGGTGGGGAAAGAAGCAAGGGATTGCAAAACTGGCTGGGACATTGAAAATGAAGATCACGTGACTGCAGTAGCAACTCAGCAGCAACCAATAATGCTGAAGCAGCCACGATTTCCCCAAGTTTCATTGTCTTGGGAGTCATGGGCCCTGGATTTTGGATGGATTTTGAGGTATCCTGGTTCAAAAATTATTCCCTGCGATGTAGCATTTTGCTCAGTTAAAGATCATAGCAATGAGTATACAGTAATCGTAGTAATATATAGATATGGCTACAGCAGAGCAACTGTATTAACTCAATCAGAAGCTATAGATAATCATTTGGAAGCTTCTTTGGTATGTAAACTTATATGTTTATTCTATGCTTGAGATAAAACGAGTTTGGAGCTTACTATTTTTTGTCTTCTTAGGCATAATGACAGTAAGACTTTCCTTGTGTGGATCAATGAGGAAGATCACCTTAGAATTATTTCCATGCAAAAAGGTGGAAATATGAAAGAGGTTTTCACTCGCTTCTGTTCTGGGCTAACCCAGGTAAATATAATTGAGGCATGTGGACTTTGCCCAGGGATCTAAGTTGGTGCAGCCTTCTCTACAATATCCAGTTCAGAGTGGTGAGGACAGACATATCAGGATGTAGTGATGATAATGATTCAAATTATCTGTTTAGGCAGAAATAGTATGGTGAGTTTGGAAGTAAAAATGCAAATCCTTCCTGCCCCGGAGACTTCTTGGATATCACTCTCCCTGTTTATTGAAGGAATAATGGTCAAGTAATAGTGATGTATAATGTATATATTCCCTTATGTCTCTGGCCAGAAATCTTGAAAGACTTGCAGATTTAAGCCATTCTCTAACTCAGTCGCCTGTCCTGTACTAACAGATAGTTACGTGCAATTTCAGAAATGAGTTTCCAAGAGCAGAGAGGGCCAGTCCCAGCATGTCTCCAGTCCCCACATAGCTTATAATGAGGTTTGGCCATTACTTGTTCCAACACTTCTAACATAATGGTGTCAGTGCTGTGGTATGCCACCATAGTTGAGGTTGGGGAGAAGTCTCTTTTAATTATTTGTAATCTGTACAGTAACTTCCTAAATTCTCTGAGCAAATTCTTTAGGCATGAGGGTGCCTAAAATGGTAATATGTTTCTAAGCAGTAAAGAAATAGCAATCAGTGAATCTCAGAAAGAATCAAAATTTCATCTTTCATTCATTTAAGATAAAAGTTTATTAGCCCCATCCATCTGTATATTGTACTTGCTTTGTGGAGTGTGGGGAGGAAGGCTCTGCTTACTTTCTAGTGGTATACTGGGAATTGCATTTCAGCGAATGGACAGACAGAAAGGAGGGGAAATAGTATTTTTGATTATTTAAATTCAGAAACAGAAAATGATATAATTTACTTCTCTTGCATATTATACTATATATGGCATACATAATATGGCATATTAAAGGAACTACCTTTTGGTGGCAGTCTTTGAATCAACTCTGCAGGTTGCACCAAAGATTTGCGGTCTTCATATAACCCGGAGACTTTGATTTGGCCCATCCTATGCCAATAATGTTGCTTTTCATCAAGCTGAGATTGTACTTTGGAGAAATGCAGAGTGAGAAACCTACTTTGCATGAAGAACGCTGCATTTCTCGCTCTTATACTGCAGGCTTTCTCTCTTCTTCCACTTTTATGTTTGGGAACTGAAAGAACTAAACTATATTCGTAGGATAAAGCAAGGGGTCAACAATCACATCTAGCAATCTGCTGAGCCACTGATTGTTGCATGACAAAGCCAAAGATTCAATTCTTTTTACCTGGATTCTTGTCTGATCTCATATGTGATGGCCATAATTTATTATTTAACATTGTAGATATCTTTGTGTTCACCATGAAAGATCTCTTCAGTTTTCTTCAATTTGTGAAATGAAGAATGCTCTTTATAACTGTCTGTACTTCTCTCTAGCTTGAAACGCTCTTCAAATCCCAAAACTATGAATATATGTGGAATTCCCATCTGGGATACATCTTGACTTGCCCATCCAACCTTGGCACAGGTCTCCGAGCGGGAGTTCATGTTAAATTGCCGAATCTTAGCAAACATGAGAAATTTGGAGATGTCCTCAAGAGGCTGAGGCTGCAGAAACGTGGTACAGGTGAGAAAGGAAGCATGGGTGGTGCTTTTTTATTTGTTTGAAATCGGTGAACCATTCTGTCCAGGACTCAGGGGCCAGATTATGGTGAATGATAGACATACAATAAAACCCATTTAAATAATATCTGAGAGGCATTTTAAAACGTAACCAAAAACAGTTTAAACAAAGTGGTTGGGGAAAGATCATAGTACAAACAAATTGATAGATTTTTTGAAAGAAAAATATTCTTTTTCAGTCTAGCTTTTGTATGCAGAGAATATCTTTTTTTCATGTAAAAACTACTAAGTGCAAGATCCTAGCATCACTTTGAGTTACAATCAGTTTTTTTCTCTTAACAATGAGAATTTGGCTTTTGGTGACATCCCTAATTTTGAAAAATGTCATACCTCTATCTGTTTTTAAGCAATATTTCTGCCCCTCCAGTTGGCAAATGCCATCTGACTGATACTTATTCAGCAGAGCCAAGTTATTCATAGTTAAGCCCAGCTTGTCCTAGAATCTCATTCCAAGAGCCCTCAACTTTGAAGCCTTAGCAGACATTAGGCAGATTTTTACAAAAAGGGTTTTGATATGTTGACCCAAGAATCCTGGAGATTTTGTAGCCCCAGTATATCTGGTCATATATAGCTGCCCAAATAAATTTGCCCTCTGAATCCAGGGGCTGAATCCCCACTTAAGACAGGAAGAGGTTTCTTTTGCCTTCCTGAGTTGCTGTTCACACTAGTTAGGCATCATTTGGAGCAGGATCTGTCTATCACTATTTTCCTATATTTAGTTTGTCAAGAGTAAAAAACAGAAAGAAAAGATAGCAGCCCAGGGGATTTCACCTGCTCTTGCCGAAGGCCTGAAAGAGGAGGCAGGGCTTGAAGCCCCATTTGAAACACTAGTAGAGAAAGAGCCATCCAGATCTTGGGAGCAACCTTATCTGCACGGCAAGTGCTACTACAAAGCTTCTGGCATCCTGATGCTGTTTAATTGAAGGAATCTGTAAAGTGGGCCTCCCCAGCCAGAATAAATTAGCCAGGCAGATGGTAAGCAGTGGTATCAAAAGTAAGCTGTCCTCCAGACCATGTTGTGAGGTAGCTCACAAACTACATGTTCAGGCAGCCTCCATGGGTTCTTTCACGGTGCCCATCATTCTGAGAAATCACTGAGTGATGCATAAAGAGCAGTTGTTTAGGACTGGACCTCAGAACTGCTATGAAGAACCAAATACTTTAGGCAGTGAAATAGCTCTGCTGGCGGTAGATTGGGTCACGTTCCTTTTTCCTGTAGTCTCACAATATGTTGCATTCAGTGTTGCATTCTGCCTCGTAGCAAGGATGACTCTTATGTGGCAAGTAGAGTCTACTCAAGACATAAAGGCTTATTTTCCAAGACCACTGTGGTATATTGTTGTGGAGGTGAGGTCTGTTCTAAGGCAGCTTAGTTTTGATGTCTGATATTTCAAAGGCATGACCCAAATGATATGGCTCCCTTAGGGTCCGATAGCTCACATGCACAATTCACTTCTGGAATTCAGGAACTACATGCTGCTTTTCCTTACTAGAAGCTGTTTGAAAGGAGGCACATCCAGAGAAGCAATTTAATTGGATTTAATCCTCATTTTGTGGTCTTAAGACAATCCTGCAGAATTTTAAAGATAAACATGCTGACTGGATGCTTGTAAAGTAGCGCTGTTCAAACATGCTGGAATAAGAAATGTGTGTGTGTGTGTGTATATACCGTAATTGCTTGAATTTGAATTCTCATCCCAAATTAACAATATATTCACTGTATCATAGAGCGTTTAATTTGGGTTCCTCACTTCTGTTTTGGTTTGTTTTAGGTGGTGTGGACACAGCAGCTGTGGGGGGAGTATTCGATATCTCCAACGCTGACCGTCTGGGGTTCTCTGAAGTAGAGCTGGTGCAGATGGTAGTGGATGGAGTAAAGCTGCTGATTGAAATGGAGAAACGCCTTGAAAAGGGCCAGTGCATTAATGATCTGATCCCTGCTCAGAAATGAAAAGCACTTTAATGTTCTAGCTCCTCATGCTTCTTCCTAACTTATTGGATGAATTATACACACAAAATAAGATGACGCTCCGATCAAAATCATGGAGTCAAAAGAGATTTTCCCACTTAGTAACATTGTAGAAAGTCTTCCATCCACATGTGTTAGAGTTTATTTTTTTGATGGCTGAAATATCACTGAGAAACTGAAATAAAAAATCATTTGGCCTGAAAAGTATCTTGATTTTGTTATTGGGTTAAAAAAAGAATAATAAGGCAGCTAAAGGAACAATCTTACAGCTGTCTTAAAGCTGCAGGAGATATAGGAAAGATTCTAAGAAGCAAGACAGACTAAGCATTAAGTCAACTGACACCATGAGGGGACCAATGCCTATAAGTGAGAGCGCTGTTTAAAAAAAACTTGAAAGCTTTAAGATGTGTGGACTTAAACTTCCAGAATTTCCTAGTTGGCATGTATATCTTAAGAATTCTGCAGGATAATCTTAGGATCACGAAAACATCTGTGGTATTTCTGTGTGAGTTGCTGTTTTGGTCTATTTCCAATCAGAAAATGTTCATCATAGAATGGTTCTGAGCTGAAGGTTTCTCACTATAAGGCCTGTCTCTTGTCTTTCAGACCAGGGGTCTCCAACCTTGGCAACTTTAAGACTTGTGGACTTCAACTCCCAGAGTTCCTCAGCCAACAAAGCTGGCTGAGGAACT
>JAOYMU010000001.1:131706098-131719281 GCA_025802295.1 Psammodynastes pulverulentus | reverse complement strand
CCACTCTGTCTCGAAGAAGGAGGAGGAGTCGACTACCCATACTCTGCCTGGATACCGGCCTCAATAACTGGAGAAAGAAACATTTTAACTGGTCAAATTAAATCACAGTGGACCTCAAAATTCTGAATTCGATTTTTTTCTTGTCTAAATTGCTGGTAAGAATCAATCAACCAGCTTTAACACAAAACATAGTTCAAATCCCTCTTCATATTAGCTTCATTCCCCAGATTCAACTTCATGTCCAACACAGGTATCCAGAACTTTTGGAAACTGGGCAGCATATAAATTTAATAATGAAATAAAAATAAAATATATGTGGACAATATATTACTAGTTTGAACCAGGTGTTTATAATATCCCTATTGAACTAAAGCTTTATTGCCTTCAGATTGAATTCACTTTAACGTAATTCACTGACTTGTATAACAGAACTGCTTAGAAACATCAGCTGGTATAAAAAGACAGCTATTTGTTTGCAAATACTATATTTCTACAATAACTAGCAGAAAACAGTTATTTATAGAGGGCTATAAAGCATTGTGAAGTGGTATATAAGTCTAAGTGCTATTGCTGTAAGATAGAGTATAGAGATTGCCTCTAAAAACATGTTTAAGAGAATTTGTCCTTCCAAATGGTATTACAAGAATAGTAAATGTTATCAAAAGTCACCCAGTAAAGATGGGTAACTCCAAACCTACAAATGAAATAGCATAAAGAAATTTTGAACGGTGCATATCTGTATGTTTCTAGTGTTTTTCTTACAATTATGTTCAAGGTGATTTAAAACTGTACATATTCTCACAAAACACAACATAAATTGCTACATAACCAGTGACTAATAAAAGACTATTAAATCATGAGGGTTCCTTGGTGCTCTCTGAGCTTGCTTGTTTTCTTGCATACGTTTCATTACTCACACTAGGTAATATCATCACTAGCACTGATGAGGTTACCTAGTTTGGGTAATGAAACATTTCAACCCTGAGTTACAATTGTTTATCAGTACTATAAAATCATTTTAAATTCAGATTGAAAAGGCTCAATATTTAATTGCCCAATAAAATATAGTAGGCATGTGCTGGATTTGGGTCTGACGTGGGAAAAATTCTTCAGATTCAGCATTGGCATACCTGTGCTATGCTACGTATCATTGGCTCTTGAAAGAAACTATACTTTTCCTAGTCTTACAGAGCAGCCAAGCAGAATTTGTATGAAAAATTATCAAAATGACTTGATTTTTACCAGATACAGAATCTAGTATCACTAAACAGCAGTACAATAAAATGGGGGCAATAGATTATACAGCAACCCCTGGGGTAGCAACCCACTAGCGTGCCTTGAGCTGTTCAGAATCAAGCTGCGGAAGTGGCAGGTGAGCCCACAGACATGCGCATTGCGCATTCCCACTTGTGCAAGCAGCAGGTGAGCCTTGGAGTGCAAGCTCCATTTGCGCAAGAGGCAGGTGTGCCCGCTGCTTGCACAAATGGAGCTGTGCGCATGGGTGCTTAGCCACTGCTTACGCAGAACCGTCCCCTCCCCCCCAACTTGGTTCGCAAAGCTGGAAAGGTTGGGGAATTTTGTTCTACAGTATCTGAATCGTGTGGACATAGTCAAGCAGCATATGGAAATTTTTTTGTATCTGCCTTCTAAAATGACTGAAGGCCCTTCTCAGCTTAGATACTGTAATATGGTTCAAGTAAGATTGCCTGCTCAGGAAAACATTCCTGGGTAGTAAAGACTGTGCTTGTTGTTCAGACAAATGAACATAATGTATCAACCTTTGTATATGTATTACATATCTGTATCTAACTGGTTGCAACAGCAAGATATTCTACAGCTGCAGAAAGAAGCTGAAAAGGGCAACCAAAGATGAATTGGAGTCATCCGTTTATTAACTATGATTACAACCACTGACAGATGATTTTAGAAAAAGATTATACAAGTGCATAGGTGATATGGTAATTAATGGATAGCAGCTACTATCACATTGTCCACCACATCTGCAACCACCTCTAGTAATCTATAATTACTAGGGAACAGTTGCATAGGGGGCTGCTTTCTTCATATTCTTTAGATCCTTTGCCATCTAGTTGGCCAAAATAGGAAAGAGGATATTGGAATAATGGATGTTGTCCTAATGCAGAAGTACTCTTTGCATTCTTAACTGAGCAACAAAATCCAAAATCATTTTAATGGCAGATTTTTAAAGGATATATAAAGAAGCTCTACATAAATATTCCAAGAATATATATGAAATAAAGAAACCTACATACCAAACCAATATTTCTATAAAGGAGAATGTTTTCTCGTAATGAATACAATTTACTGGCATTTCCGAGAACCTTAATTTTTAATAGTTTAATTTTACTTTAATTTACTTTAATTAAATTTTAATTCAATTTAATTAATCATTCTCCTTCATGGTTCACTGCCTTGTCATGGCCAAGGAGCTTGTGCAGTTCAACGAAGCTATGAGCTGTATTGTGCAGGGCCACCCAAGACAAATAGGTCATAGAGAGAGTTCTGACAAAATACGGTCCACTGGAGAAGGAAATGGCAACCCACTCCAATATCCTTGCTAGGAAAACCCCGAGGATAGTATCAAAAGGTTAAAAGATATGATGCCAGAAGATGAGTCCCTCAGGTTGGAAGGTGTCCAATATGCTATTGGGGAAAAGCATAGGGTGATTACAAGTAGCTCCAGAAAGAGTGAAGCACCTGGATCAAAGCCAAAAAGATGCTCAGCTGTGGAAGTATCTGATGGCAAAAAGAAAGTCCGATACTATAAAGAACAATATTGCATAGGAAGGAGCAAAAGTTGGTTTGAAACTCAATATTAAAAAAAACTAAAATCATGGTGTCCAGTCCCATCCTAGCAAATAGAAGGGGAAGAAATGGAAGAAATGACAGATTTTATTTTCTTGGGCTTCAAGATCACTGCAGATGGTGACCACAGCCATGAAATTAAAAGACGTTTGCTCCTTGGGAGAAAAGCTATGGTAAACCTAAACAGCATATTAAAAACATCACCTTGCCAATAAAGGTCTGTATAGTCAAAGCTATGGTTTTCCTAATAGTAATGTATAGCTGTGACAGTTGGACCATAAGGCTGAGTGCTGAATAATTATGCTTTCAAATTGTAGTGCTGGAGAAGATTCTTGAGAGTCCCTTGAACTGCAAAGAGATCAATTCAGTGAATCCCAAAGAAAATCAACCCTGTTCTTTGGCAAACAGAAAGTGAAGCTGAAGCTGAAATACTTTGGCCACCTAATGGGAAGAGAGGACTCTTTGGAAAAAAAACCCCTGATGTTGGGAAAGATTGGAGGCAAAAGGTGCAGGGGATGAGATGGTTAGATAGTGTCACTGATGCAATGAACATGAATTTTGGACGAACTCCAGGAGAAAGTGAAGGATGTGCTATGGTCCATAGGGTCATAAAGAGTGAGACATGACTTAGCAACTGAACAACAACCACAGTTTAATTTACCAACAGTTAATCAACCTTTTAGTTGTACTGCTAAAACATTTTGTTAGTATTGATTGTAGAGAAAAAAACATCCTGTTAAATTTACATGATTCTATGCAAAGTTCACATTATTTTAATTATTAAAAATTATTATATTAGGAAATTTATCTTGCAAAATCTAAAAAAAAAAATGCTAGTACAAGACTTTACCTCTCTGCCAGTAAGGATGTGTCTGGCCAGTTTTACTTTTGCAAAATTTCCCTTTCCAATTGTCTTAAGGAGTCTGTAATTCCCAATATGAGGCTGCTCATCTGCACAGGAAGCTATAGAATTCCTACAGCGAGCCCCAGACCGACTAGTTCGGGAGGAAATTTCCTGCCGTCCTTCACCGTGAGAGGTATGCTATAATAAAAAAAGAAAAACTTAGGATACACTGTGACACAATAGACTCTAGAATTCATAATTAAGTTGGTATCAGATTAGGAGACACAAAACAAAATATTATTTTATAGTATGTTCAACTATTATAGCTTTTGCTTACAGTTGGTGAAAGCCACAAATTCAGATGACTTTAAAACAGTTCATGTATAGAAGTTATGATAGCCAAATTAAAACTTCGATATGTAAACAGAAAATATTTCTGTTAATAGTTTTGGAAAAGCCAATAAGCAAACACCTGATTTTTTCCTACTTTTGCAGTCTGCCTATTGAACAATCTCAGTAGCTATTGGAAACAAGATGGATTACACATGGATTTCATACTTTGACTTCTAAAATGTTCTTTGAAGTGCAGAATAACGTAATAGCATTTTTAATGAATAGATACTTTTGTTGAATAGTTTAAATCAGTAATACAAATGTAAGCATTTCTTGCAATGATCTGGAGATATTCTATTGGTTTCCACCATATTTCACGTTTTAGTATGATGTAAAGTCAATATTTTGCATAATTATTTAAAATCTTTGATAATATGAACTATAGTACGTTTGCCCTGTCTGCAAAAAGAAAAAAACCAACAAAACCAACCATGCACCACTTTTTTAATTAAACTTGGAGACAAAACTATGTCATTATATTTATGAAATCATTTTTCATTTTTTTTAAATAATTGGATATGCATATAATTTCCAAAGAAAGTCAAGTCCTCCCTTCTTCCCTACAACTTTTAAATAAAACTTTGCTTAATGAAGAAATTTAGAAATCTTGAAACAGTTTTATCATTAGGTTGGTCCCAAAACATGTCCGGTATGACCTTGGATTTTGGAATTTTCATTAATGATCAATACCACGTTATTCATTTATTCCTTCATTCAATTTATATGGTTGCCCACTTGTCAAGTTATTTTTATTTTATTCCCAGTCAAGGAAGTCTAGTCTCCATCTATATAATCCTTCTGTTGAAAGAATAAAGCACATTTATTAAGAAAACTTTCTTGCTTATAAGCTGACAACATAAGTTTTATTTTAAGGGGAGCTATTAACTTCTCTCAATGAGTTATTTTAGTGTTGTAATCATAATTTGATAGCCTTAAACAGCTTTTTACTTTACAAGTGAAATATTTGCTTTAGATATATAATAAGCATCCACGTACTGTCAAAATATTTCCCCCAGCTTTTTAGTAACCTAAATTAGACAATTTATTGTATGCATAAACTGGCCATTGCAATATCATACACAAAACAAGCTTTTAGACTTTATCATTTTGATTCTGTTCTTGGAATTATAATAAAGTGGCACTGCCATATGTACTATATGAGTCTCCTTTTCTTTACCATACTATTCTAGCATCATTGTTTGTTCATATTCTTCCTTAAATTTACATTTAGTATTTCCTTTATATTTTTATTTATTTAAAACATTTACAGAGCTGCCCATCTTCTACCTAAGTCTGGGTGGCTTCAAATAAACAGCTAAAACAACATATAAAATCATAGTAAAACTATAAAATTAAACATTAACAACAATAAAAAACCTGGTAACAAGTCAAACTTCTATATGTGCAATCATAATCTTGGGGAAAATATTTTAGAATTAATTTTCTATATTTTACAATTATTCATACTATTCTACATGTCCTTATACTTCCCCAAGATATCTTTCCAATTCTTTTTCATTTTCTAAACTGTTGCAGTACTTTTTCTATACATTAATTTCAGTGTTGTTATTTCTACAAAATAATGAACAGTACTGTAATGTATTGTAAATCTAAAAGCAAGTAGATTTAAATAAATTGATATGTCTCTAAATGTTCTGCAACAGTTTGATCAGGTTCTGTACTTTTCATTGACTAATAACAGCAATACTTAAATGAATTCACTCTCCCCAAATTTAATTACTTTAGATTAGAGAAATACTGGTGATCGGGTAGACTAAGGGTAGACTTTTCATGAATATCATTTTAGTCTTGGTACCGATAATAAAATCTGATTTCTGTATTAGAATGTGTGCTCAGAAATACCATATTTTTTTAGTTTATATGGTTGCATGCCTGAGTAAGTATTCTGCAACTGGCTTCAGCTGGCAGCCTTCAGGGCTATATTAAAAAAACAAGACCTTGCAAGTTTCAAATTGGCTCATCCCAACATAATGACTGCTACAAAATCATCAACCTTCATTCAGTGCTTGAAGTCGCTTGTTTTTTGAAACCATTTACAAATGTCAACAAATCACAAACTACTGAAGAAGCTATCCTTGAATATTTTTTGCATAGTGTTCCTTTCCTTGCAGTGCTCCATTAGACATACTCCAGGATTTATCTTTTAGCCAACTTAGAATTATTTAATTTAGCACTTTATGCTACATTAATTTACTTACTTATAAAATTTATAGAGCTGCCCATTTTATAACCAACTCTGGGCAGCTCTCAATCAAAAATTAAAACAACATACAGTGGTACCTTGGTACTCAACTGCTTCAAAATCCATAAAATTTGGTACTTGACACATTTTGACATGAAAACATTGTCCTGGTACTCATCCTTTTTTGGTACTTGATGTGCTGTGATAGGAAAAGGGTGACAGCTGTGGAGAATGGACAGGAAGTCGGCCATGCTGAGAAGGTTGCTGACATAAGAAAAGGGACAGACAGAAAGTCTTTCCTGGCCAAAACAAAGGGTCATGTGGTAAATCATGTGATTTGTTTGGCACTCCTTATTTTTAGTACTCATTGCAGCTCCCATAACCAATTAACAATGAGTACCGAGGTACCACTGTACAAAAATATTAAAATTATAAAACCAAATACATTAAAACATTAAAAATAAGAAAATCTGGTGCTAAGTCAAACTTTTAATGCACAATCATTTAATCTTATCCTAGTAGTTGAGGGAAAAGCCAGGTCTTCAGAAACTCACTCACATTGAAGGGGCCTATAGGGTTCAACCATTCCTTCCATACCAACACCGAGACCATGGAGAAAAGAGGAGAATCATCATAACAGTGTCTCAAATTACCAACTCTCAAAGCTGATCCAGAAAGAGTGATGATATTGGAAGTTGCTACAAGGTTCATGTGGGCCATAAAGGGTCACACCACCTCTACCTCAAGCCCTCCAAAGGTCATCAACAAGTGTGACTATTGCCATTTCAGTGCTGTGCTCTGACCTGAACTCAACTGAAAAGGTCCAAATAATTCACTTCATCCAGGGCCCTTTGTAGTTGTGCACCAAACACCCTTCAACAAACTTTCCTAAAAAAAGGAAGATTGGAGACTTGACAAAAGTTGTTCAATACTATGGGGTGCAAGGATGGCTTCTTGAGAAGGGTGTGCACAACTTTGTCTGTCCCTTTCCTTATGTCAGCAACCTTCCCAGCATGGCTGGCTTCCTGTCCATTCTCCACAGCCGTTGGCCTTTTCCTATCACAGCATAACAAGTACCAAAAAAAGGATGAGTACCAGGACAAATGACAGCTGTATCATCTCTCCTACAAAGAGACATTAATCACTGCTTGGATTCAACCACATGTCATCTTCCAGGAGGCCTTAATCAACCAGGAGGGGCATGGATTCAGAATACAGGTAGCAGAACTACCAGTAATAGTTCCAAAGACCCTGTCCATTTCGTCAGTAATAACTGGCTTGAACTCCCCCCAGATAACAAAATTCACACACATCTCCATCACCTCCAAGGGGTCATATTAACTTTCAAGTAAGTAAACATTATTCAACTTTTTTTCACATGTAACAAAATATTTTGAGCACATCTAAAAGCCTTAAAGTCAAATTGCAAAGAACGCAAGATACAGGAGAGAAAACTGACATTAAAAGTAATATTCTACCGTGTTTCTTTGAAAATACGACCGGGTCTTATTTTCTTTTGACCCCTGAAAAAACAACTAGGCCTTCTTTTCAAGGGGTGTCTTAATTTCCCCCCCACGCGCCTCAACTGGTCACCGGGCTGCTTCTTTTGTGGACGAAGAGTGTGTGGGCAAGTGATGTGCCCCATGTCACCTGAAGTATGTAACTTTTTTGAGTGTTTATGTTTGTCCCGACCCACGTGGCCCAGCACAGCAAGGAAGACCTTTTGCAAAACGTACTTCAGGTGGCATGGGGCATGTTGCTCGCCCACACACTTGTCCACAAAAGAAGTGGCCGGTGGCCAAGCTTGCTGGAATGGACAATAGCAGGCTTTTTCAAGTGCATAGCTATCGGTAGCTAGAGTAACCGTTACAGGTAGGCAAGTGTGTGCAAGGCGCGTGAGTCGCTCTTTTCAGCCGCGAAAGAAGCGGCCCAGTGGACAGGCGAGGTGTATGGTTCACTCCTTTCAGCTGCAAAAGAAGCGGCCTGGTGGATAAGTGAGGTAAGTTCCCCACCTCCGCCTTCCCCCCCCACCTCATGTTGTCCGTACTACCAATGTAAGAAAATGGTAGAGACTGGCCACGCATGCGCTTAAATAGGGTCAAATTTTGGGGATAGGGCTTAATGCGCACAAAACAATGCTGGGCCTTCTTTTGGGGATATCATGTTTTAGGAGAAACACGGTAGCAATATTTTTTCACAGAAAAATGGGGAAAGGGGTAAGACTTACAAGTAAGCCTACATTGAGAAATTAGCAATGTATAGGGAAGCATAAGTAGCAGAAATAAAAAGTGACAAGCTCCCCTTGAAAGAATCCAAAATAAATAATTCTAGATAAATTACATAATCCTAGGTAAATAAGACTAGTACATTTCACTATTCTATTTCAAAACATCCACATTTATGAAGTATTCATGGAAAGGATTGGTGATTTTACTAACTACCTCTTTCTTAGCAACCGGATACCCTTTTATTTTCTGGTGATCTAGAATAAAATCCACAAACTAAGAACAGAGGAATAAATCTATAGTTAATATATTCAGAAGATAGACAGAAAAGGCCTGATTTTTTGGACAAAAAAATATAACCCACCTTTTCACAAAAGTTTTCCCCTACAGATGTTCCAGCATCCTTTTTCATTAAGAAATAGGCGTAGTGAAAGCAAGAAGAGAAAAATAAATAGAAATAAACTTGTCAAAAGGGGCAGCTGAATTTTATCAGAGGGATATTTATATATTCTTTTTATTGAAACATATTTCAAAAAGTTTAAGGACATATTAACAATGATTAAAAGAGGACTCATTAACAAGCATGATAAACTACTAGCTATTCTACAGAAATACTAAGAGATCAACAGTTAAGACACATGATTAAGTTATAAACCTGCTAAAAGAAAAAATATATTTTATGAACGAATGGTTAGGAAATGAAACTATTGTATTTTTATAGGAATTTCTATTTATTGTCCATCTTTTAAAAAATATTTATAAAAACAGTTACCTATCATAAATTGCTGAACAGAAAAAATGCATATATTTAGACTATGATGTATTATCCTAACCACACAGGTATAATAATAAGTTCTTTGAATATATGGTCAATCATCTCGAGAGGTCAAGTTCATAATTACTTCAAAATATGATAATTATTATATTATGAACCAATATCCATATACTGTGAATGGATCATGCATACCTGCCTCCACACTCTGCTTGGGCAGATGAAAGGCATATTTGCCCTCCACACATTCTGCTTACTTAACTGTATACTCAGTCTCTCCTGCAGATAAGTTCAGCGACATGAAAGAGTGGAAAATGACATTTATAGGAAAAATCTGTTGTCACGAGACTATTGAACTAGGGATTATTCCTTTCTTTTATAACTCCTTACCAAATACAGATAGTCCTCGCTTAACAAGTATTCATTCCGTGATCATATGAAATTGCCGAATGAATTGTACTTAGATTTGGTCCTTGAAATTTCTGCCACTGCAGATACTGTACTCACGTGATAAAAATTCAGGCGCTTGGGGGAAGGGCATGGCCAGCTCGACGTCACTTGTGTGATCAAATGCCACTTTTGCTGGTAGTTTGTTTTGCTAACCCTCTGCCAGGGAAAACAGACCTCGTGAGGGCCATGTATGGCCCTCCTAGCTTCATTTTCAGCTGCGACAGTCTCCTGTAGCCCTCTGGCAGCGAAAATGGAGCCAGGGAGGACGGCATGCAGCCCTCGTGAGCTCTGTTTTCGCTGGCAGAGGCACCGCAGTCCTTCGCAGTTTCCAGGGCAGCCCCATGGGACAGATCTAAGCACCCTGTGGGCCAAATCTGACCCGCAGGCCTTGAGTTTGATAACCCTGCTATAGATAAAGAAAAGTTATATCCAATAAAATAATAATCCCTCACGGATGTTTGTTACTTACAGCAAGTAACTTTGAATATGAAGAAGGATCTGGTCTTGTTTACTACATAACTTTATCTACACTCTCCTAACTGACCGTTTGACAGCAAAAACATTTTTTAAAATGGATAATTACTGATATTATATAGATTTTTTAAAATAAAATGAATTATCTGAGTATGCAGCAATTTCTAAACTATTTTTCTGCTAAAAACTGAAATTAAACTACAGAAGACATTTTATCTATTTTTTCTGAAACCATACAATATTATTTTTAAATAATATGTAAGAGTCAATTTTCTTTGATGACAGATTCTTTTTATACCAAGATAAGGAATGCAGCAGAAACTTTTCCCTATTTACAACATGACATTTGAATCGTGATTGTTCTACTCATAATTTATTACATTTTACCAATATTCATCAGCAAATCCTTATTTGTTACCAATCTTGTATTATTTTAGGACTTCTGTCTTTAAAACAGAGACAGGCAAACATTCAGTAGCCAGGTGCCACACATTTTTAAATGACTGGTTTGATGACCACGGGCCACAATGAAAGATATATTTTAATGTCATCTACCCTGCATCATTCTGATATTTTCCCCCTTTTTTGATGTCCTAAATATGAGAGATGATAGAATGGTTATAAAAGTTATAAACTAAAGGGTCTATGTTGGGGACAGCGTAGAACACAGTACTTAACTGAAATAGAAATTAACCGCAATAAAATTGCAGTTTCAGCACAGTTTTGTCACAATGAAATTAATTTTATATGCTCTATAGGGCATGTAATTATCCTGAATTTCTATGTCTTGCCTACCAAGACTTGGTAGGGGCAAATTTCAATCTTCGGATATCATCTTTGTTATTTTGTTAGACCCCAAAGTTATTTATTATTTTGAGACAGATTCTGGAATGATTTGGATCTACAAATACTGACTTTAGAGAGATTATAAAAAATGGAGAGGATACCCTTTTATAACGTAGGCATGTGACAAACATTTGGAAGGCAATTTCCAAAGTGATAAAAATGCTTGTCCAAACATGCTTCTCACAATGTTGAGGCAGCATATCCTCTCAGAAGTTTCTCATGACTGCTTTAAGGACCTCCCATATTGTGTGAGCCTACTTCAGGAGCAATCTCAGTTAGAGTGACCTGAATCAACTACAGTAAGCTTTTGAAACCCTGACGTCCAGATATTTCAAATATTGATTCAAAGGTGTAGTTGGTTGCTTTATGAAGCACCCCTCCAAATACATACCCCAACCCTACCGAACAATTGGGAAAAAGAAGTCCATATACTGCAAATCATTCAGCAATCTGTCAATGTTTACCTATTCTGTAGATTAGCATAAGCAGACGGTGAGATTGATTTAAGCTGTGGATTAAGCCTGGGATATTTCAACATTAAAACATCACACATTGCCAGTTTTGGATTAGTATATAGTTCATACCTGATCAACCTAGAATAGTCACATGAGGCACAAATGGCCAGGCTTCCCCTACATCAGACATATTATATGAAATCTTAGCTTTCTGGATAAAGCTTTAATGCTAGGAAAGGTGGAGGCAAATCAGAGAAGAAATCAACCAATAGCAAGGGGGATGGATTCAGTTACAGCGGTGATGATTGGAAGACTTGAAGGATCAGTCAGGGACAGATCATTATGGAGAAAATTTATGTGATTGCTAACACAATCAAATGATGGCATATCTCCCTGAAAGCCAGAATGTCATTCTACCAGAATCATGTTAGTAGTATAATAATATTTAGCAATAATCTATGCAACCTTTGAATTTCTATGCATTCAATTACCCTTCTCTAATCTGGTGCTCTTCAGTCATGGACTAAAAACACTACACTAGCTTGAAATTTTGGGCTGCATTTAATGCAGAAGACCATTAAATTATCTGTTTCTGCAGAACAGTTGAATTATTTACTTACCGTAGCTTTTTCCCATGTGCAAATCTATCCTTTGGATAAAAATAATTTTTTTAAAAATAAAATAATCTTTCAAAGGAATATACGAGAGAGGAATACATATTGGACCAGTACTGTCACTTGCTTGAAATGAGCTGCTATAGGAATTGAATAAACAAACCTTAGTGAGAAAACAAAGCAAAATAAGAGAGATATGAAACAGCCACAGTGAATTTCTAACTGGAAGCCACGCTGCATTTTAAAATGTGAAACAATTTCCAGTACAATATAACCTCCATTTCCTGGATCCACTTTGTTTTCTGTACAATTATGTAACTACAGTGTTAAGCATTGTTAAACTAATTGAACAGATTCCAAAAGATCATCACTTTACTATGAACAATTCCAACTTTCTGAATGCATATTTTTATATTTAAATATTAAAAAATTCTTGCCAACAAATACTTAAATCTGAATGGAAACTAGTGCACTACCACAAAAAATACAAGAGGAACAGCACATTCAGCAACCAGTAGGCAGCTAGCAATATTGATCAATGAAAATAAGCAGCTGATTCAGCAACATGGAATTTTCCTTCCTGTCACCTCTCACTGTACTTTATTTCACATGAAAGTTTAACAGCATAGGTCAAAGACAACATGCATTCCAAATATAATATACTATCCATAGCCAATCACCAGACTGAACAAGAGTGACAAAGCTGGGCATCACTATGTCGCAGGGAATAATTCATTAAATCTTTGCATTATGTATCTCCTCATAGTCCAGGGGCTTCTATAGCCCTTAAATTCATGTTTTAGGAGGTACTTTTCTTAGTTTTTGTTTAGTTGCAGCTATTTATTTATTCATTAAATTTACATGCTGCCCATCTTTCTATCAAAGTGACTCTAGGTGGCTTATAACAACTAAAAAGCAATTTTAATTTTGGTCATTGGTATACTATAACATCATCATGAGAAATAGTATATATTAATTACCGTATTTTTTGGACTATAAGACAGACCGGAATATAAGACGCACCTAACTTTTGGGGGAGGAAAACAAGAAAAAATATCTTACCTCAGCTTCTGCCTCCCAG
>JAOYMU010000001.1:131652951-131669460 GCA_025802295.1 Psammodynastes pulverulentus | reverse complement strand
AAGGGAAGGGAAGGGAAGGGAAGGGAAGGGAAGGGAAGAGGACAATTGCGTGTCGTGTCCTCTAAAAGAAGATCCAGAAAGAGAAATTATGGTAATTTAGCACAGATATTCTGACTGCCCTCAAAAAGGAAATATGACTTGAAGAAAGTATTAGGATAATTGGATGATCTGAGTCATTTCCAGAACAGGATGAGTGCTGCTTATATTTGGGGTGCTACAGGTGATATATTGTATTCTAAGTCAATTGACTGATGGCCTGGTTGGAGAAGAGACTGACACCTTGCCAATTTAGAATTGGTAAAACTTTGCTCCTCACAAAGGGTGTTCTATGTCCAGCCTGAGTATTAAGCTGCCAACATCACAACTTAATTAAAGGAAAGGATGCTGCTTCTCATTTAATAGCTGAGCCACAGGAATCAATGTAAACAGTTCTTTTCTTTTCTGCCCTGTATCTTAAAAGTTGAAAGCTTCTCTCAGTCACACAGCAATTAGTCTCTTGTTATCAGAAGCTGGCCATTATTTATAATCTTCCATTTGAGTCCTTTAAAGTTAGCCAGCTCATCTGCTTTTCTTTCACCCGCCAAATTTTGATCAGCATTGTCATGTAAAAGTGTTTTTTCCAACACAATTATTCTTCTATGGGAGACAGCCTCTTCTTATTCAAGCTTTCTTTACAGAGTTTTTCCCTCCCATTCTGAATGGGAAAAGATGATTAAACCTATTGATTTCTTAGTAACTACAAGTTCTGTGCCTTGTCCTATGAAGCCTCTGAAATGGTTTGTTTCTACTTAGTGTGGATTCAATTGTTCTTTTGAAATTTTGGTGGCCCACAGTGATCATTCATAGGACTTGCTTGTAAACAGTCCTTGTTTACTTATCAGACTTTATGCCAAGAGAGAGGACACTTTCTTTTAAACCAGCCACTATATTTTTTAAAGGTCTTTTAAATCTTCTCACCTTGAAGATTGCAGTGATGCTCCAGTAATTACTTTTTGAATGTATGGGCACTGTTTTAATTACCTTGACCTGTTGTGTCTGATGCTGTATAGTAACAATACCAGGCTGTTCATCTCATCCTGTTTATTCTCTCCTGAGAAGCAGGTAATCCCATAAAAATAAAGTAAAACAAAACTGAGACAAAGCAAAACAAAAACTTTGATTAGGGTCTTGTTTTCTCCTTGATTGTTTGTCTGGTATTAATCCCTGCTTATCTGATTGCTGGAGAGTATGTGTTCTGGTCTGAATGGAAATCTTCCAGGAATTCCCTAGTGCTTTTGAAGTTAGTTTGGTGTGAAAATGCTAGGAAATTTTGGCAATTTGGCATTCAGACAAATCAGCCATCAACAGACACATAGAAATAAACCATATTTACTCACCTTTCAAAAGAGACAATAAAAAAGTTAAGGAAACAAAAACACCAGAAGCATAAAATGGTGAGTGGATAGAAAGAAGGAAATAGGCACACAACCTAAAACTTAAGACACCAATCTTGGTTTGATTTATTTGATTTGATCTCTCAGTCTTTCTGGTGAGACTTTATTAATCTATTTTAAAATGGTATTAGCAATTCATAGTTTTATATTATGTCCATCCTGGGTGAACTTATACTTTGTAAGAATAGAAAGGAAGACGGGTATAGCCTGCCCAGATCAGAATTGTCCCTTCTTCCTCATTGTCCTTGTTGTAAAGTAGAACTCTCTCCCTGAAAGATGATTACACAAATGTCCCTTTAACCTGGCTCACGTGGAGCTATTTCTAGCTATTTTTAATGATTATTTATTTAAAGCAACTTTTCCATCAGTAACCTGTTCTAGATTTTGCTCAGGTCACTGTGATTTATTAGCTCTATTTTCCCCAACAGTTGCTCTTCTTCCTGACTTCCTTACAACGTGTCAGGTGCTTATCTCCTTCACCTTCTTCTTTTTTAAAAAAAAAATTGAAACATCCACCTGGCAATTGCCATGATTGGAGAGTTTGCAATACTAAATGCATTAATGGCATGACAGCTCTATCGATTTCCTTTCTACCTCCACATAATGCAAGAGATATACAAGCCGATAGGCTTCCCCCCCACATCCCTTGCTCTCAGAAGGGCTAGTACGTTTTCCCGTAGCTCATGTTCCCTCTCTCCGTCACATTTTGATAGATGGGATGATGCTATCTCTCTTAGACCGAAGACGGATGCTTCCTTTCTCCAAAATAATTCCCCTAGATGTGAGAAGGTGTCCTCATTTCCTCTGCTGATGTAGGCTAAGTGGTCACAGTTTTAGAGTCTTGGAAAAGGTCAGATACCATCTCTATCTCCTAGCTGAAACTCAGCAGGCTCTTTCTCACTTACATTAAAGTGTTTTTAGAAAGATGTTTAATTTTGACTTAATCAAGTCAAGGTCACACCATGTGGCATTCTCCCTTTCCACTCGGAGTTTCACTAGTGTAATTGCAGAAAGTACTCCGTTTTAGCTGAAGGAATGGTCAAGTAGAAAGGTCCCTAATGCCACCTACCAGCCATCTGAAGCTGCAACCATCGTTGTATTGACTCAAACTGTACCAATCAACAGCCCTAAGGGCTAATCCACGACCATCCTGGCACACCTGAAACAAGAGATCTTTCGGGAACCCTTACACAAAATCTCTGAACTGGTGTTTTGTTTCTCTTACCTCCAGTTTAGCATGAAATTGAGGAACTGATCTGGCACAATGCTGCCTTTTAGAGACAGGATAAAATAGCGCACTGTGGGAGAATGTGATATTATTATCATAAACATAGTACCATGCAACTGTTTGAATGCAAGCAGCTTTGGGTCTGTATTATCATGGCAAAGTAAGTAGTCATACAGGTAGTCCTCAACTTACAACCTGTCATGACCTGGGGCACGGCACAAAGGCAACACAGGCAGTTGGCAGTTCAAACCGCCCCTTTATTGCTCCAAATTTCCCCAAATGCTCCCACATTTCTGGCAAGTCCCAGAGCAAAGTGATCACACCCACACACATACACACCCACACACCTCCAGCAGCCTCTGGCTGCAAGTAGTCCAGCCCAACACTGTGAGCACAATGGTGGCAAACCAAGAAATCCAGCAGGGCAAGTCAATGAGTCCAGAAAGCAAAAGAGCAAGGCAATTAATCCAGGAAGCCAGGAAGAAAGCAGGAAATCCAGGAAACTTCAAATGTCATCAATGACATTCAACACTTCAGGAATTCAGTGTTTGTTCCCAACAAATGCCCCTCCCCACAGCATCTCCTTACGTCTCAGTCCCCAGGGGTGCCTTGTGAAGAGGGGTAGAGTGCTCTCCATCAGAGTAGTTGGGTCAGTCTGTTCTCGCCTTCTCTCCACTCTCCGTGCTCAAGGATCAAGAGCGGGTTGTCCTTGCTCATTGCTTGAGCTCTGTCTCTCATATTCACTGCTTAGCCTCTCTTGGTCATCCTGCCCCCTTCCTCCCTGCCTACAAGTCTTCCCAATCCTGAAAGGCCCTGGCCTGACTCAGCATGTTCTTCCCCACATTCCTCCAAAACCAACGAAGCCACCCCCTCAATCTCCGTGGGCTCCAGTTCCAGCTCATCTTCCTCCATAGATTCAGGGGACATGACACAACCATTCATTTAGTAACTATTCAAAGTTACAACAGCACTGAAAAAAATGACTTGGACTGGTCCTCACACAACTGTTTCAGCATCCCCAGTCATGTGATCAAATTTGACAATGGTCATGATTTATGATGGTCGCAGCATCCAGGGTTATATGATTGCCATTTTCAACTTTCCCAAAAAGCTACTGACAAGCAAAGTCAATGGGAAAGCCAGATTTGCTGAATGGCTAAGTGATTCACTTAATAACTTAATAACCATGACTACCACCTTGCTTAGCAATGGAAATTCTGGTCCCAATTGTGGTCGTAAGTCAAGGACCACCTATCTGTTCTTTCAAAGTAGTTAGTCCCCAATTATTTTAGCCCCTAACCCTTCCCACAATTAATCACAGGATTTCATATGTGTATTAATGTTAGATAATTTATGCCAGAGCATGATTTGGAGATACATGATGTAAGGATTTTTTTTTCTGGAATTTTTCCCTATAGCCCCTGGCCAGATATAGCTCATTATCTTGTCAGTTTCTCCTCTAACACCACATTTGGTCCAGTCTGTTCTGTTGACAAGAATTATCCTGCTGATGGAGAGAAACAATCTGGAGCACATCTGCATTAATTCCTTCCAACATTCTCTGCAGTTGAAAGGACTAAAAACAAGCTAATTCAATTGCAGCAGCTATGGAGAGAAGGGCAAAAACCTATGATGAGATGACCTAGCCAAGTTGATGACAGCACATATTCCTCAAATATGCCTAGCACCCTATCTGAAACAAAAAGCACATTCCAGATTCTCCCACATGGTACATAATCCAGCACTGTTAGGCCCTTAAATTGATCCCAGCGTTGCCAAATATTAATCTTCTAAGTCCCTAAAACAAAAGATTGAAAAAGTGTAGCTACCATATTAAGATGTTTTTCACAGGATAGAATAGAAAAACAGAGTTGGAAGGGACTTTGGAAGTCTTCTAGTCCAACCTCCTGCTTAGGCAGGAAACCCTATATCATTTCAGATGAATGGTGGTCCAATCTCTTCTTTAAAACTTCCAGTGTTGGAGCATTTACAACCTCTGGAGGCAAGTTGTTCCACTGATTACTGGTAATTGTTGTGTCAGGAAATTTCTCCTTAGTTCTAGGTTGCTTCTTTTCCTTGATTAGTTTCCACCCATTGCTTCTTGTCCTGCTTTCAGGTGCTTTGGAGAATAGCTTGACTCCCTCTTCTTTGTGGCAGTCTTTGAGATATTGGAACACTGCTATCATTTCATCCCTAGTCCTTCTTTCCATAAGACTAAACATACCCAATTACAGCAACCATTCTTTATATGTTTTAACCTCCACTCCCTTAATCATCTTTGTTAGTCTTCTCTGCACTCTTCTAGAGTCTTAACATCTTTTTTACATCATGGCGACCAAAACTGTATGCAGTATTCCAAGTGTGGCGTTACCAAAGCATGATAAAGTGGTATAAACACTTCATGTGATCTTGATTCTATCCCTCTGTTTATACTGCCTAGAATTATGTTTGCGTTTTTGGCAGCTGCAGCACACTGCTGGCTCATATTTAAATGATTATCCACTAGGACTCCAAGATCCCTCTCATAGTTACTACTATTGAGCTAGGTACCACCTATACTTTTTTTCACACAAAACCTGGTGGACTAAAAGTATCTGAAGCCAAAATAATATCACAGCTGTCCTAAGGCTTCCAAATATGTTCATATAAGATTCTAGAACCATTAGAAGCTGTACGATCAGGCTTCCTAAGGAATTTGGTCTTGGTTCCTCACTGTGTTCCTCACTCAACCTTCAGGCTGAAGTTGGAATTGTTCCAATTAAAAGCCATGCCCAAATAGCACATGTTAAGTTACTGGCTCATAAAAGTTTTCAACCCAGGTTGTCTTGCTTGACATCTTCAGCAAATCCCAGACTTCTTAGCAAAAATGTATCGATGCCGCCTGAAGCCATTGTGGATTCTGCCCCAATGTATTGATTCCACTGAAATTTGATCAGGCCACCGCATCTTTCAAAGCAATGTGCCAGAGATGTGGCTCTCCAAAATGACCTCAGCCAGGTTCCACCATACATTAATCCACAGAAGACACAAAATAAGTGTTTCTCCTGAACGCTACCTTTACAATATTGTCATGTCTTGTTCCACCCGCCCACCCCGGCCGCCAAATCACCAAAAGATCTTTTATTTTTGCTCGCTGTAACGTCCTCAGTTCTGGTCTCCTGGAGGGAAGATTCTATAACATAACTGTGGCTCTTCCCTTGACGTAAGGGAGATATTGAAACTATGGCTTATGCATTGCTGTGTTGCTTTTTTTATAGAAACGTGTGAGAAATGTCCTCTGATTCTCTGTCAAAACTCTGATTAAACATAAACAACTCCTCCAAGTGAGATAAAGCTGAACCTTAATTAGACTTTCATCACTCAATATATTTCTCTTCCTTTTTTCCCTTTCATTGTTCCACCTCCCCCCCTGCCGTTTTTTCCACTTCTCCTTTTAAATATGCACATACTGCTCTATATTTTATTTTGCTACTTCTTTGCTATAATTGGCGGACCATTACGGTCTTAATCCCAACAAATCGTAGCAGGCCTTCAGCAAATATTAAGCTTAATATACTTAATACTTAATATAGCTTTATATTCTCTTCGTGCTTTAGAAATTTTAGTATTCTTATCTCCTTTTAGAGTTATCTATCGTGGTTATTTATAGCGTTTATAGTATTTCTTGTAAAATCCTTTGCAGTTTTATAGGATTCTTTTGCATTTGAATTCTTGACCTCTGCAATTTTACATTAATAATTTTATCTTTGCCTTATTTGAGACTATCAATATGACTTTTCATTTCTATTTTACATAATTGTTATTTGTTCTATGCTGGTCTGTGACCGAAATAAAATTGATTGATAACTTCTAAATAACTTCAAGCTTTACCAAATGTCACCAGAAGCTGTGATTGCTTCTCATGACAAAGATCATATTAAACGGCATTCACTTTGCAGTTGGGAGATGTTGTTTCCAAAACAACAACAAAACAAATCATTCTTATGAAATCTCTGTATCCCAGCTTTAGTTCCAGATCTGTAAGATGACAGAGAAGAGGGGAGGAGGTTTAATGCACTACCTGACCCTGTAGTCTCTTCCCCTAACCCCCAAAACTTTAACCTTAGATTGTCTACTGTTGACCTCACCCCATTTCTAAGAGGTCTGTAAGGGGCTTGCATAAACGCACCTAGGTGCCTACCATCCCTCTCCTATATATATAATAAGAACAAAGCCTCTTCCAAGTCTGTTTTTCTTTTTCATGGAAACAGTTGGGCATGGACTTTTTTTCTGGGATTGTTTTTTTCCTACCTTTCAGTGTACCCTACCAGCCTTGGCATGACTTCTTGGCCTACTCTCATACAAGTATTAAATAAGCTGACCAATTTTAATTTCTAAACCTTGATTTGGTAGTTAGGTGCTGCCTCCTGCTGAGAAAAACCAAAACTGATCATACAGGAAATCTAAAGAAATTACCTCAATTGATAAATGAATGTATCTGAAGGAGGAGACGACCCATCTTTTGGACAGAAACATGACTACAGGACTGTTTTAAGTAGCATTATTTTCTCAAGGAGAACAGGCCATATCATACTCACAAAAATATTAAATCTAATTGTAAAGTATTGAGTTGCATCTGTGATGGTGTTATTTTACTACAACATTCTCAAATGTTCAAATCATATGCATGCTTTATAATTTTGCTTAATGATTTTATTGGGTTTTTTTTTGTTAGCTGCTCAGTCATGTACTTGAGATAGTTGGCCATATAACCAAATAAATAAAAACAATACATAATTCATAAATAATTCATAACAACCCTATAAGACCTATCAGTATTACTCTTATTTCCCAAATTGTGGTGCTGCTTTCCAATAGCCAATGTGGTTATGCATATGGTAATGGAACCCAACTAAGAGACCACGTGCTTCACAGTTCAATCTCTTAACGCACCCATTGCATAGGAATGGACAACTCTGGAGTCATATCAAGGGCCAAACATGACAGTGGATTTTGTAGAAAAGCTAAATTTTATTTATACATTTATTTCAATTTATATCCCACCTTTATCGTTTTTACAAGTAACTCAAGGAAGCAAATACACCCAATACTCCTCCCTATTACTTTCCTGACAATTGGTGAATTGGATTGAGAGAGAGTAACAGAATAATAGAGTAGAAAGGGACCTTGGAGGTCTTCTAGTACAAATCCTTGCTCAAGCAGGAGACCATGTATTATTTCAGACAAATGGCTGTCCAATCTCTTCTTAAAACTCTCCAATGATGGAGCACCCACAGCTTCTGAAGACAAGCCATTCCTGATCGTTTTCACCATCAGGGAATTTCTCCTTATTTCTAGGCTCTCTCCATTATTAGTTTCCATCCATTGCTTATCCTGCCTTCAGCTGCTTTGGCGAATAGATTGACCAACTCTTTTTTGTGGCAGCCCCTTAGATATTGGAACACTGTTATCATGTCATCTCTAGTCCTTCTTTTCATTAGATTAGACATACCCAGTTCCTGCAACCATTTTTGATATTTTAGCCTCTAGCCCACAATCATCTTTGTTGCTCTTCTCTGCACTTTCTAAAGTCTCAAAATCTCTTTTATATTATGGTGACCAAAACTGGATGCAATATTCCAAGTGTGGTCTTGCCAAGATTTCACAAAGTAGTATTAACACTTCATGCAATTTTGATTCTATTTCTTCTGTTAATGTTAATGTTAAAATGGCCTAATGTAGCCTAGGAGTTTGTTGGCTTTTTTGGCAGCTGCACTGCTGGCTCATATTTAAGTGGTTGTCCACTAGGCCTCTTACTGCTGCTATTGAGCCAGGTACTACCTATTCTATACCTTTGAATTTGATTTTTCTTAAGTTAAAACCTTGCTTTTCTCACCACTGAATTCCATTTTGTTAGCTAGTGTCCAGTATTCAAGTCTACCAAGATCCATATATTGAGCCTATCTTCTAGAGCAGGGGTCTCCAACCTTTCAGACCTCAGGGACCACCAAATTCGTAATTTTAAATCCCGCTGACCACTAATAGGAATCCAGTGGGCTGCTCACTGAAGCACCTGGATTCGCAGTGACAGGATGAGGTCCTTCAGGCACTTAGCTTGGCCGCCTGTTTCTGCAACTTTAAACACTCAAAGACCCATTTGGACCCATTTCCCACAGAAAACAAAACACCGGGATCTTTCTTATCTCTCTTTCTCTCTCTCATCTCTGTCTTTCTCATCTCTCTTTCTCTTTCACTCTCATCTATCTCTCCCATATTCCAGAGCTCTAGTCACAGAACTGGCCCATTGGTCATCCTGGAGCAGCTCCTCCATCTGGGTTCGCTGCAGACCACCAAAATTTTCTCGCGGATCACCAGTGGTCCCTGGACCACTGGTTGGAGAACTCTGTTCTAGAGTGTTGGCTGTTCTTGCCAGTTTAGTGTCATTTGCAAATTTGAAGAGTTCCGCTTCTAGTCTCTCATTTATGAAAATGTTGAATAGTACTAAAATGGCCTAAAATGGAACCTTTAGGACTTCCATGTAGATGTTATTCCATTAAGGACTACACATTGAGTGCGGTTTGTCAGCCAGTTATGAGTCCACCTGGTGGTGATGCTTTCTTTCTCACATTTTCCCTATCTTACCATGAAGTAGGTCTATTTTGCCTTACTGAAGTATACTACTGGTATGTCCACAGCATTGACTGTGATTGGCCCTGTCAGCCAACCAATTTCTTATCTAAAATGGGACTAGAATTAAGTTTCCTGGTTTCTAGCCTAGTGGTTTAAGCACTGAACCAAACTGGCTTTTAAAATTATTTACTCTCTTAATTACACGTTTAAACATAAAATGATTAGTATGATTTTTAAAAGGGCAAAAGCCACTTTAGGCAACAAGCAGCCTCTGGCCTGAACTTCTGCCTTTACACCAGCCTTAAATTGACGGTGTCAAAACCCTATTTTTTTCGACTTTCACAAGATCATTGGCCTTTCCCTTTATACAGTAGTGCCTCCTTTTCCCATTTTCCTTTAGGATCAGATTTAAAGTTAATTATACCTTCCTAATACTTAAATATATTATAATTTTAACATGGTAATATATTAATACCATTATTTAGATAAGTCTGTAATCTTAGATAATTTTTCTGTTACAAAGTAGAAGATAATTGCAGAATTTCTCTGTTACAGTAAACCTTTGGAAGTGATTTTTCAGCAAGTGTTGGGGCTAAGGGTTACTTTTCCAAGTGGGTCTGGTTCAGCTATTTCTGTGGCAAGGACATGCAAAGCATTCTTTTCTGGCTTCAGATGGTCCACGATCAAATTGCGTTTTGGAGAATTGACAGAACGAAACTGGGTAGTTTTATTGTAGATAGGCACAAAACAAAATTGTTCCAGGCAACAGTAAAAAGCCAAGATGGAAGAATTTTCTATAATGCTAATGTTTAGTCTTTCCACATATGCATACTTGCCGTGCAAAACTATTCCAGGATTTCTAGTGTGTTTCAGTCCAAAACCTGTAACCAACAAGATTTGCTCTTGAGCTATAATCAAGTATGGTATGATGGACTTTTGGACAGGATTTGGATTTAAAATAGCAGCTTTGATGGGAAAACTGCTTATGCACTGAATGCAAGTGATTGCTCTTGGGCAATTCCAACCAAGGAAAATATTTTCTTAATTGGTCGAAGTTGAACTTGCGTACGTATAAGAGTCCATCATGAAAAGTTCTAACCCTGAAATAAGACAATCTTTACCTCTGAATGTTTCATCTTGAAATATAATTACATGAAATAACCAGCTACTTATGTTCCAAGGTTTAAAAAGGGGGAAGAATCTTTTATACAATTCAGTGATTATGTATTGAGACATTAGATTTCTTCATGGTTCTGCCAGCCACTGACTTAGCAAGTCTTCGTTCCTACTTTACTATTTTTCTTGCTGCAATATTTATTAAATATTTATACAGGTAATCCCCAGTTTAGGAATCCAAGTTTAGTTCCTATATGGCCTATCCTTAAGTCAAATTTGTATATAAGCCAGATAGCTTTATTTAATACCCTATAAGGAATATTTAGATCATTGTGTATTTAACTCAGATTTTGCTTTTGACACTCATTCTTAACTATGGGTACTTAACCAATTAAACTGGCTTCTCCAATTTTTCACCCCCCAATGAAATGGAACACTGCCCATTACCCTCACAAAATCTTGCTCTTAAATGCGTGACCAGAATATTAATCAACTTTAAATTCCCTTACCACCACTTATCAGTAAGTTTCTACAAATTTAATGACTAGATTAGCATTCCAATTTTTCCTGCACTACCCAATAAGTCTTTTAGAATTCAGTCCTCATGACTGCCTCAGTCAAAATCATTTGCAAAGTGCAGTGTACAATCACAGTTCTGCAGGCTTTATATGTAGCTGTTTTTTTTTAAGAAAAGGCATTTAAATTGGGTAGGATTATTTTTATATATTTATACTTAAATTATAAATTTAGCACAAGTTTGCCACAAAACTTCCAGCCTTTCCTTTGAATCATGTATTTCTCATGATTTCATAGCTATTCTATATGAATTACATCCTAACCACATACTAATCTATGCCAGGTCACTGAGTGTCTTAGACAGGTTTTATGTTAATATCTCCAGTTTACTTCCCTCCATGAGTATACAAAGTGAGAAAACGAAAGATGCTTGGATGGAAATGAAATGGGCTCACAATAAATCTTAATTTTTGATTACTGCCCACATTAGGTTAGAAAAAACACTAAAACGTGTCAGGACTGAAGATTCCAAAACCAAATCCTTTATTTTCACAACTGTATAAATGTGCTCCAAGTATTTATGTCCAATACAAGTTTAAAAGAAACATGCCAGACAGCAAACTTGGACCAGTCTGCTGGAGTATTAACTCCTCTCATCTGTTAAGCTTAGTTACAAATACCAGTCATGGTAACATACATTTGAGTTCAAGAAGTATAGCACGATGTTTATAGCTATTATAGCTTGTGCACATAGGTTGCACTTCTGGCAAGAGATGCAGAGAAGTTGGAAACTAGGTTGATTCATTTTAAATAGCATCAATATCAATGTCATCTTCCTTGTTGTTTGCAGTCTTCACCGTTTCAACTTTAGGTACACTGGCTGTTTTGGAGTACACCACCTGCAACAACAGACAAGTTTAGTCACAGTAATACTGTTACACATTTGAGGCATAATAAATAAATATAATAAATATAATAATAATAAATAATACTAATAATAGCAGCAGCAGCAAAGCACTGGAATAATCAACCCTTTTATCCTAGCATGCATTTTCAAGTCAGAGCTTTCAATTTATGTTGGTAAAGAATATTTATTTACAGCTCACCTCAATGTTTTCATCTTCCTCATCTTCTTCCTCATTGCCAGACGATTCCTCTTCAGCCTCTTTCAGCCATTTAATGAATGGCTCTGCTTTGACACGAATTTCTTTGGCAAGCTCTTTAGAAACGTATTTCTTTGAGGCCTAAAACACCAAAAGAAAATTTGAAACAATGTATGGAGATTTGTTTTATAAGTATGGTATTTTAAATCCAAGTAATATAATTGAATAGGATGCACAAAATGGTTAGAATGTGAAGTTTTAACTGCTTCAATTGATTGAAATAATTAGTTCCAAGACTGGAACATTCTACCCACATCTTACCTTAAACGCAAAAGAGCTGTTCCAAAGAATAGCTAGTTCTAGCTAGCATACTTCAAAAACCTTTCCACATCCTCACGTTTAGAAAAATAATCAAGCAATGTCACATAAATGTATTTTGTGCTTGCTCCTCCCTGCTTTATAAAGATTTCATTTATTGTTTTTTTCCCTTTTCAGCATCAACAATAAAGCACAAATCCTGCAATGCAAGTCATTTTTCAAATACTAAGTATTATGTAGCTTGCAAGGGCAGTTTTGATTTGTAAAAACTTACCTTTTCTGCCCAGCTCAATATGACTTCTTCTTCCAGAAGATCTGCATCATACATTTCCTTCAGGATGTGTGGAATTTTAGAAATCAGCTGTGATTGATGCATAGCTACTACGCACTCCAAGCCATGAAGAAGATACCTCTGGGCCTTCTTGTTGTTGTGGCAGAACTAAAATGTGAACCAGAACGTATTAGGAAATAGGTGTAAATTAGCATGTGTAGCCCACTTGCCTAATTATATAAGCTAACAGATTTCACATAAACAGGCCAGGTAAATGCAAATACTTGCATCTTTATTCCTGCTCAGTCTAGAAACTGAATTTTCAACAGGTACAATACACTACATCCTGTTGTGCTATTAAACTGCATGCAAAAGAAGCTAAAATGTAACTCATCTTCAATGGCCAATAATAGTAAATACCAAGGCCACCAATAAAAAAAAGTCACAATATCCCCTTTTTTGATATGAAGTGTTTTTATCCTGGATATGAAGCAAATTTTATACATTCTGTAGTGAATCAGATTGGGACAGGAAACAGAAAGCCCTATCAAAACTTACTATCAAACCAATAAAAACTTACACGCAAGAAATGGCGCCTGTATTTCTTTATCTGTTCTCTTATTTTTTCATCAAAGAGGACTTCAGTCAACACCAGAGGGCCCATAGCTTTAACATCTAATCTTTCTGCTTCTGCCACAATATCTTTGTCGGAAGACTCTATGACACCTTCTTCTTTCTTTTTCTGAATCAGAAGACATTTTGTTTTAAAAGAATCATTTTTCAATAGCTAAGGTTATTTCACTCGTTGAAATTATTTCATTTCAATTTTAAAAAGTTTTTGAAATGAGGAAAACATGCCATTTATTTGAAATACCTTAACAAAGTCAAACAGTAAATTGACTCTTTGTTCAATAGTCCTTTCTAGATCATCAGTCAATGTGAGTACTTTTGCACGATCTGTGATTTCATCCATTCTACGCCTTTGGGCTTCTTCAGTGGTATCTTCACCCCAGTCATCATCTTCCTCTTCCTCCTGAAATTTACAAGATTAACCATTTTCATACATTACTAATTTTTTAAAACATACACAATTTAACTACTTTGATACTGTATTTTCCTGGAAAAAATAACCCGTTATTCCCCCAAATAATTAACCATAAAATTGAGGACACCCCCCCCCCCCAATAGATCTACTTACCACTACATTTGGAGGACTAAGTTCTTCTGGTGGAGCAGACTGTGGTGGTGGTGTCTCGGTATTAGACACACAACCATTCTCTTTATCTTTGCCTTTTCTATTCTTCTTTTCTTTCTCTTTCTTGCCTGTACCAGACTCACTGCTCTCTGTGAACATTAGCAAGAGTCCAATGAAATATTTTTTTAAATAGACATGCATCCAAAGATTTCTAATTTACAAACTCCGCTTTAGCTGGCCATCATGTCAAGATATTTGGGTAATCTTTGATAATCTTAAATCAGTCTGCTTCTATACAAAATTTTGAACTACAGAAACATAGTTTGTCCAATTACAAAGCCTATACATTCAACTTTTGGTTCAATCTGAATATGTAAAAAATAACACCTTTCCACATGTAGTTTATCAGCCTTTAGATTGAAATGTTTTTCTAAGAACAATTTTATCGTCTATAATAGAGGCATTACAACACTGTGGCAGATTCCTACAGGCAAGTGGGGATATAACTAACAAGCAACAAAAAGTAAACATTAAGACTTTTTAAAAGTGTAGAAATCCCACTGAAGTTTATTTCTAGTTCAAGTAATCAATCCACGAACATTCTAATTTCTAATTTGTTATTTTTTATTAATTTGTAAAATAAAAACTAAAGCAACAAGAAACAATTATGTACAAGAATACTAAACCAAGGCTGCCTTGATTACACATGGCTTGGAATGCACTAGTACAGGTGATCTTCATTTTATGACAAATGAGACCAAATTTTTTGTTGCCAAGTGAGACATTTGTTAAGTGAATTTTGCCCCATTTTACCTTTCTTGCCACAGCTATTAAGTGAATCACTGCAGTTAAGTTAGAAACACTGTTAAGTGAATTTGGCTTTCTCATTAACTTTGCCTGTCAGAAGATAAGAGATCACATGATCTCAGGACACTGTAACTGTCATGGGTCAGTTGCCAAATTTCTGAATTTTGATATGTCTATGTTGATGCTGCAATGGTCATAAATGAAAAATGTGTCATTTTTTTTACTACCATTGTAACTTTGAGCAATCATTAAATGAACTGTTTTTGGTCAAGTACTACCTGTATTTGCTCAGTCACTGGTACTTTCAATGCCAATACTATGAAGTTGAAAATGAATACATCCAAATACACTCCAGAATATGTTTGCTTATAGGGAACACCATTAATATATTGTTAGAGACTGTTTAACAGATGGCCTCATTTTTAAAGACCACTGGAATAGGTCAGGCTATGTTTAGTATTGCAAGCTTAAATTGAGATAGACAACTAAGTTATCTACCACAGAGTGTTGCTTGCACTGCAGTCTTCACACAGCACTGTTTTCCAGACCAATTCCAATACAGAAAGCTTCATATAGTTTTCTCCCTCAATTAAGTAGGAAATAAATGATCATTTATAGATAAATATCAAAATCAAGAACATTCACTCACCAGGTGGGTTTTTAAGGATGAACGTGCAGAGTTTATGGTTTGTGTCAAGCATGCCTCGATAGCCACAGGCTTTGCAAGAGTTACCAATTGTTTGTTTCTTAGGATTGACATGCTGCCAAAGAGAGCAATAGTTTCACTATCAATTATTTCATTTGTACCTATACATGCTATCCCCCTTCTATTTTATAACCTTTTTCTAAAGAAAATGAAACAGCAGAAAGCAAGCAACATATGCTCTAACTGGCTTGTGTAGAAAATCTGGACTAGCTTGTTTTGATAGTTTTGCTTCCTTATAAAGCAGTCCTGGAAATCTGTTTTAAATTACTACGATGTTAAAATGGCTACTTTGGAAGTTTAGCATTTAACTTACTACCACAAAGCCTACTCAAATTCACTCACAAGTAATTTGGTACATAATTAGTCTACCTTATATTGTCACACAGTTTGTTCATTAAGTACCAAAGTATTCCTGTTTGAAATGTTAGCGAAACATGTCCAATTATAAGACAAATATCTCCTGCCTTTCTTGAAAGAATTTAATGTGACATCGGTGGGCCACCTTATGGGAAACCTCAAGGTTGACCAAATACAAAACTGTTTCAGTGAGATTACCGAAACTGGACTGCAGATTTTTTTAAAAAACTATACAATTTTCTTTATAAATTCTACAAGCATCACCTACCAGATCAGTTTCAGGATTTTCACACTCGGGACAGAGAACAAATTTTTTAATGAACCCATCCAACATGTCTTGTAGCTTATTCGCCTCATGAGATCCATTGACAATGTAACGGTCATTCTTAACATCAAACTGGGTCTGCGCTCCCAGCTCACAACCAAAAAATTTGGTGGGATCTTTTAAGAAAGAAAAAAAATTAGTCATTAAGTTTTCTATCAACTCCCTTCCCACACTCACTTCTGCAAATTTATTTCATTTTATTCACTTTTAGCATCGTTCAACACCAAACTTACTGGTTGGCTATTCTTCCTCCATTTGCTCATGAAAAAAGCAGTAATAATTATTTTATTATCTTACTACAATTGTAAAATTAGCTTTAGAATTCACATCAATTAACTGTTTCTGCACTGAATCAACATTCCCTAGTTAAACAGAATGCCTCAAAACAACAATTATGCATTGCTTCAGAGTACTATGCACAATAGCCATCATTACCATAAAAGCTATTCATTCAAGTCAGCTCTTTTCCTTTTTGCCTTAAAAGTTGCTGACACCATGAGGCAGAAAACAAAACTGTATTTAGAC
>JAOYMU010000001.1:131568616-131582294 GCA_025802295.1 Psammodynastes pulverulentus | reverse complement strand
CTAATTACAGGCAGCTGGCTGTTAGCAGAAGTCTTGCAATTACTACAATTACGTGCAATCATCCCTCTGCGCCACCATATTCTGTTTTTATGCTTTATTATTATATCTTTATTAGAGCCGTGGTAGTACAGTGGTTAGAGTACAGTATTGCAAGCTAATTCTGCGGAGTGCCAGCAATTAGATTCTCAACGTCTCAAGGGTGCCTCAGCCTTTCATCCTTCTGAGGTCGGTAAAATGAGGATCCAGATTGTTGGGGGCTGTAATGCTCCTGAATCTGCTGAGGATGATGAGCCGGAGCTGGAGCTGATGGAGATTGAGGGGGTGGCTTCGTAGGAATGTGGAGAAGAGCAGGACAAGGCAGCCCAGGGCCCCTCAGGATTGGGATGGCTTGTTAGCAGGGAGGAACGGGGGCAGGATGACAGAGAAAGGGCAAGCAGTGTAAATGAGAAGCGATGGAGCTCAGGTGATGAGCAAGGGCCTCTCCCTCCTGTTCCCCGAGCACAGAGTGGTGGGAACAGCGAAGGCTGACCCAATGACTTAGGAGGAGAGTGTCCCACCCCTCTTCACAAGGCACACCTGCAGACTGAGATTTAAGAAGATGCTGTGGGGAGGGGCGTTTGTCAGGAACAAACGCTGAATTTGTAAAGCTTTGTGTGCCGTTGCAGGCATCTGGAGTTTGCAGGACTGCTTGCTTCTTCCTTTGCTTTGCTGGACTGCATGCAGCCAGAGGCTACTATGCTCTGGGACTTACCAAGAATGTGGGAGTGTTTGGGAAATTTGGAGCATTAAAGGGGAGTTTGAACTCTCAGCTGGCTGTGTAGCCTTCTGTCCCTGTCCCAAGTCATCACAGGGGCAATATGTTGACACTAAATCACTTAGAGAGGGCTGTAAAGTATGTAAGTCTAAGTGCTACTGCTATTACACACTAGTTTTATCGTACCTTGCCTGGAATTGATCAGTGTCTAAATTGACAAGACTTGCAGAAAAACCCAGATACAATATAAATCATTACTTACTTTGGATATAGATTTTGCACCCAGTTGAGAAGAAGGTAATTGTCTTCTTTGCTCAATTCAAACTCAGCAAACATTGCTATCTGAGATGCAAAGTAACGGTGGTAGAAGGTGGCATAAGTGTTGCACACCTGAAAATGCTCAGGGTAATGGTGTTTAATATGCTGCACCACTGTGATCATGTCCTTCTTCATAGTCTTACCCATATGCAAGAAAGTGTTACCAGTGGTAGAGAGGTCCTTGTTATCAACCAAAAGAGGTGCATTCATTCGTTCTTCTACAGATTTCTGGATAGCGTTTCTCCATTCCTCTTTCCATGTTCTGAGCTGGGAATGAATAGATCTCTCCTCCTCCTCTTCTTCCTCCTCCTCCACCCACTTAATTACTGCTTTCACTGCATTATTCAGCAATTCTGGCTCTGTTGATGCTATGCTGATAGATGACTGTATGATATTGAGGACATCTTGATATAAAACTTCTAACAAAACCTCAATTTCAGTCTGATTACCTAGTGTTTCTTCATCATTTCTGCTGTCCAGATTGCTGTTGGATTCTTTTTGCATGATAATGAGATGTTGACTGGCTTCATAAAAATGTTGGCTCTTAATCAGCTTCTTGATTTGATCAACTGGCAAAACAAAGTAGAAACACCATGCTAATCAATGTCATGTGATTGATAGTTTACTAAGTCATTCAAGTTATATGCCCTCCAATTTCAAGTAAAGTATACTCAATTTATGGTCTAAAAGTATATGTAGTGCTTTCCCCCCCCAAGAAAATAACAAATTTAGATTGGTCTCTGTAGCTGCACTAAATTTGTTCTCCATGACTTCAATTTTTCATTTTAAAAAGGAGGAAAAATACTTTCTGAGTATCCTGTGCTGGGATGAGTCTTGTACTTCACAGCTGAGCAGTTGAGGGATCATTCCCAACTTATGCTACTTCAACCATGGAAAACCATGTGTGACCTCACCTTGATGGAATCTTAACTAAGAAAAAGAAATCCCACAGGGTTTCTTGACCTTAATAAGCTTTTAGTATCATTTGGGACTTATGCTCCTCAAGGATGCAAATTTTCTCCAAGTAAAACTGAAATAAGCAGACAAAATACTGGTCTAGGAGCCTTATAGCTTGCTAGTTGTTTTTATTTCTAATTGTTAGTCTAAACATTTCTGCTACCTTATTTTGTTGAACTGATCAATCCATTTTGAAAATAAATGTAATGCACCATTCAGGAAGTATCTATTATTCTGGATGTCTATTGAATCCAAAATATCTCATTTCTAGAGATTTATATAATTTGCATTATGGCATTATTTTACAAATGGTGCCAACAGCTCTTGAATGAAAGGCATGTTAGAAATCTAATAAAAATATTTTCAATCAATTAAGATCATTTGCAGAATTATATCAATATGAAATTGACATGCATTTAATTGCTCTGTCTGGATACCAATAATTTATATTCCATAGATACAAAAGTATTGTCTCTTATTTGGGAGTGATACCTGGTTCAACAGTTTGACCACTGCAAAGTTGATAGCAATATATTTCTATTAAATTGTGGTTTGACTGTGTCTTAGTCAGGTAGACAGTTATGTTTCTGATACCCCAAAATCCATTTGGGTTTTTACAAAACTCCTTCATGATTAATAGTAATCAAAATAAATCAGAAGCTCACTGGCAGAAGAATAAGGTGCCCTGTGTCATTTCTCCGAACAACGATAAGTAATGTGTACATCAGCACAATTTTGTGATGCAGCACATGCAAAGAGCTGTGAAGCACAGAGACTTATTCTTTCAACCTATACACTGAACATACTTTAAGGGAAGCTGGAGTGAAAAAAGCTGAGCATGGTTTTAAAATTTGAGAAAGAAACATCAATACTGCGTGGTGTTGTTATTTGATAGTTGAAAATACAAAGGATCTGCAAGCTCTAATAATACAGGTCAAGGAAAGAATGAAAAAATTGGACTAAAACTGAATATAAAGAAGACCAAAAGTGTGACAACAGGTGTAACAGCCAGCCTTAAAACTGATAATGACGATATTAGGATATTGAAGTGATAAATTCTGCCTTGTAGAACTGACCATCAACAGTAAAGGAACAAGAAACCATGAAATATGTTACAGACTAGCACCTGGTAGAGCAACCATGAATGCCTTGGAAAAGATATTCAGATGTCATGACGTGTCCATACCTGTCAAGATCAGAATAGTGCAAGCAATTGTATTTTCCCTTGACACTCTATGGAAGTGGAAGTTGGATTTTGGAGAAGCAGAATAGGAAAAATATTGACTCTTTTAAAGGCTGATATTGGAAAAGACTCCTGAGAATTCCAATGGACAGTCAAGAAAACAAACAAATGGATCGCTGAACAAATCAAACCAGAGTTCTCACTTGAGGCACAAATGAGTAAATTATTCTATTTTGGACACGTTATATGAAGACCTAGCTCTCTACAGAAGGCTCTAATGGCGAGAAAGCTGGAAGAAAAGAGAATGCAAGGACAACCAGTAGCAATGAGCGCACTGTTGAAAGACTTGAAGGATCAGATTAGAGATAGATCATTGTGGAGGAAATCTATGTGGTCATAAGAGTTGACACTGACTTGTTTGCACATAATCAAAAGCAGATTGATAATAATAATGTCAGGAAAAATCTCTTTGGCAGGGAATTCCAAAAGGAAGTCTTATTGCAAGCACCTCTATCTAGCAGCTACCCAGTAACTGTGTAGTTGGAGAATCATGGATGAGTCAAACTCACTCTCCCTCCTTCCCCCCTCCCTTCCTCCAAAAAAGATATAGCAACTATTCAGAGTAGCCTTGAAGAATATCATAACATCTCTTCCTCTTTCCTTTCCCAACCCTATTATTTTTTAAAATAAGTTTGCTGTGAAGAATATATTTAATACATTTACATGGCTACCTATATAAACATGACTCTGGAAAGCTAACAATTAGTAACAAAATTTTAAAAAGCCAAAAGTAAATAACAACATCAACAGCATAAAATAGCAACTGAGAACACTCAGAACATCCCACATTCCAATTAGCCATGAAGGGGGCTCACTCATATTATTAAGGTCTCAGGCCAGATGGTAAAACCAGATTTTAAATGCCTTGTGAAAGGGCAGTGGGTGAGTGAGTGGGTAGGCAAGGGATATTCAAGAGGGGAAGATTTCAGGTTACATTGATATTCGAGAGGGCATGAGCCTATTTGAAGTCTGTTTTTAACTGATCCCAGTGGAAGAATTGTGGTAGATGCTAAAAACACATTTCTGAAAGTTGATAAGAGTTTGACATAGGGACACTTAATTAAAAGAAAGCCCCTTCCCTTTTGTGGATCATGTCATTCCGTAGGAATGAAAAAGGTTCATATATCATGCACTAAGCATCAAATTGGACATGATAGTCTACATGACCTTCTTTGTCTACACAAAGCCCATTAACTACTCCAGATGTCATTTTCTTGCATGGTAGCAGATATAATGTTATAAAACAAGATTCAAATTTTCAAGATGGCTAATTCTAGTGAAATTTCAGCCAATTCACCTTTGAAATTTTGCATTTCACCATTCAATTAAAAACATTTTCAGTTTTGAGATTCTGTGGATGACCCTTAGAATACTTTAAGCGCTTGATACCTACCTTGCCAACTCTTCTTGCAAATCTACAACCTGGGCTATAACATATAGCAGGGGCTTCCAAACTTGGCTGGCTGAGGAATTCTGAGAGTTGAAGTCCACAAGTCTTAAAGGTGCCAAGTTTGGAGACCCCTAACATATAGTGACAGCAGGCTGTCCTTCCATATGATCATCATTCTGTACCTGTAATCGGTTGACAGTTTTCCTCCTGAGGTTTCTTTGCTTTTCTTTTCCCACCTCTGTCAAATAAATAACGAACAATTTTTTTTCTCAGTCCTTTTTTCTGCTTCTCCTTATCATGGTCTGTTCCAGTGAGTTCCAAAGGAGATTGAGGAAAATATTCAAGGGGAGGAGTCTGCTTGTGGTTCTCAGTTCTCATGTAGTTTTTTGGATGGCCTTCTTCAGAGGATGATTCAATTGACAATGAATCAGGTTCTGATTCAGAAGATGTCGAAGCTTTGGCTGTCTTCTTGTTTTCAGTCTTTTTAGCAGGTTTTGGAGGGCTGCTATAGAAAAGGGGCATTGATTTTAGCATCTTCTTCTACGGAAGATCCTGCAAATTGTATTAAGAAATCATCAGACTCCATAATTTTCATTCAGTAAATAAAAAGACAAGTAATACTATAGGAAAAACAGAGATAAAACATTCCCAATATATTATGTCAATGTATCTCCATTAGTTGACAAAGCAAAAATATTCTGAGGCTTTAAATAATAATGTTTAACATGTTACAGTAAATACAGTAATACAGTATTTGGATTCTACGGTACTCTACAATATAAGTGGGAAAATGGATAAATTACTGTAGGTTTATAAAATATCTTTTGGAATTATGAGTTAAAAGATTTCAATATTGTGCAGACAGTCCTCAGGTTACAACAGCAACTAAGGCTGGAATTATCATCACTAAGCAACTCATGTCACAAGACCATGCTGCTTAGGTACAGCACTTCCAGCAATCCCAGTTGTGGTTGTTAAACAAAGACAGCATGGGTCATTAAATGAGAACCTCAAGTGACTGACTGTGAAGCAATGTGGCAGTTCAGGATACATTGCAATGTTTGCTCCATCTCAGCCATGTATCTTGGGTTAACCCTAAATATATGCAATGAAAGCAGATGATCCTATCAAGAATATGTTCTGCTGATGAAAGACTTTTGCAGGTGACTATAGCTAATTCTGGTAAATAATGCTAACACAAGGAAAATGTCGTACATTCTCAATTATCTATGCAAAAGATTTATGTTTTACCTTGCTAAATCCATGCACAACTGATAAGACAACGCAAAATTTCCCTGTAAAGCAGAGAAAATGTATAGCGACCTAAAGCAAAATAATGACTGAAAAATAAATGAGCAGTAGCCACCACAGGGTAACACTTCATATTTTTAATCTATTGTTTATTTTTCTTCTGAAGGAAAAAGGGAAATATTGACAGCAGGTCTCTCAAAGGAGGAACACAACCATAATCTAGCTCCAATTGCATCTTAGAAACAATGACTCTATAATTTTCCAAGCTTAAAATGCTACCTAAGAATTATGGGGAAAGTACACATGATGCGAAATGTTTCCTTTCCCAAACTACACTCCAGAATGTCTATAAATGCAGACTTTAAAAAAAAAAGTCCTTCAGAGCAAAGTACCTAAACAATTATGCCTTCTTTGGATTATAGTGTGAAGTATTCCTTGCCATTGATTATGCTACTGATTATGCTACTGATTATGGAACTGATTGAAACTGAAGTCTAAAACATCTGGATAACATCATAGTCTATATTAAAAGCCATTACGATTAAACACTGGATTGTCAATCCATCCTAATGAATTGCATTCCCCCCACTTCCCATCTATACATTCTAAGACAGGGGTCCCTAATCCCCAGGATCATGGTTTGTTCAGAACCGGGCCGTGGAAGCAGTGGGTGAGAGCAGATGTGTGTGTGCACAGCTCATGCACAACCATCCCCTTGACCCCATACCGGTCTGCAAGGCTGGAAAGGTTGGGGAATGCTGTTCCAAAAGAATATATACTTTCAAAAGTTGCTCAATTTAATTAGTTTGAAAAGACTACAAATTTATTTTTCATCCTAGTTTTCATAATTTTTTTTATAAATAACTCAAAGTTGTGAACATACCTAACATTCCTTCCTCCTATTTTCCCTCAATTACCACCCTGAGGTGGATTGAATGGAGAGATAGTGACAGAGCTGGCTATGACTGGCTTTCATGCATAAAATGGAACTAGAATTCACAGTGTGCCAGCAGTTTCTAGCCTAGTGCTTTAACCACTAGACAAAGCTGATTCTCTGTTGAAGGATTTCAGCTCCGTGCAAGCAGGGACAGAGCTGAAATCCTTCAGCCTCAAGCACAATCAACCAGCCCCAGAGACAACAGGACATACTCTTAGCTGCCAGCAACAGCTCTACAACTTTCTCTGATGGCTTCTCCATCGACTTTCTAAGGAAGGGGTGCAAATGGCAATCACATGTTCATAGGGAACTTGGCAAATAAATGTGAACAGGTTGCCTGGTGCTCTGATCATGCGACTGGGAGGGTTTGGTGCAATTTTTTGTGATGGTCAGAGGTGCTTTACAAGTCCTAAAGCACCCATTGAGAGACCATTGTTAATATGAACCGTCTTTAAGCAAATGGTCACAAGTGAAAAACATTAGGTGTAAATAGAAATCTGTTCAAAATATAAGCAATGGGAATGCATCAAATCAGTTTCATTAATGCTGTTTTAAAATCCAGTCTTGGCATATTGCTTGCAAAAAGAAAGGGAGGGGTATTCAAGAAAATAAAAAAGCATTTGACATAGAACAAAGTCTTTACTTGAACACATTCCGATCAAATAAACAAGTACTTTCATAAAATTCACTAATTTCAACTAAACTACAGTATTGTTCTGTTGTTTGATTTTTTTTCATCGAACAATATAAATGGAATTGTATCATCAGTTAAGGAAGACTGCATAAAGCTGACTCTCTGCACTTCGGGTTATGAATATGATGTAATTCTAGACACAAATGAAAGTTTGTATTTCACCCTATTGCAGAAGAAAATTTATACTTTTAAAATGAAAAAAAAGCAAAACAAAACCTGGCATTTCAAGCCTCCTGAAAGAAACTAAAAAAACCTCTCCAGTCCTAAAGATGATCTTTTATCTTCCACTCCATCTGTGTTCTATGGCTTGGCTCACTTGCTTGATTGGATCACTGCCCATGGAAGCTGGAATTCTGTGGTTTCTTTGGGCTGCTGATGTGAGAGGATATTTGGAGACAGATGAAATTCTGTGATAAGCAGTTTTCTTTCTACGCCCCAACAGCTGCCCCATTCTTCCCTAACCTCTACTACCGGTAGTAAAAAAAAAAAAGCTTCCATCTATGGTTTGCATCTAGTGCAGGGGTCCCCAAACTTGGCAACTTTAAGACGTGTGGACTTCAACTCCCAGCTATGCTGGCTGGAGAACTCTGGGAATTGAAGTCCACACTCTTAAAGTTGCCAAGTTGAAGACCTCTGCTCTAGTGTTTTAATCAAACCATGATCTCTGACATTATTTTTACAAGCCAAATCTTGTTTTCAGATCCTGGTTTATTGAGACAATTCAACCGTCAGCCTGGTTTGATTAAAGTCCTAAACACACCACAATTTTAGGTTTTCTTGTCATGTATCAATAAAATATGTAATATAAGACCTGAATACAGAGTGTACCTGATTTAGAATACTTGTTGGTTGAGTCAAATTTAAAAACCACTAATACTGACTTGCCCCTTAAATGAACTCATTTTTTAATCAACACTTGAAATACTGCAATTTTGTTCAAACATTTTAAGCCATGGTTTGTTAAACTGTTAGACTGACTAAGCCATACACACCAGAATTCATGTTATATCAAGCAAGTCTTTCCACTGAATGTGTGGGATATTAATAATAAAATTATAACATTGGAAATTGCCATTGCAACAAATGTGGAAATAATCAGATCGGGAGACCCATAAATCATAGTTTACAAGCCACCAATAGCTGGATTTGAACAAAAGCCTAAGTATTATTATTATTATTATTATTATTATTATTATTATTATTATTATTATTATTTTTTAGAATAGAACAGGTTTTTTTAACTTGTAGTTTCCAATTCTGTAAATTCCTGGCCATGGTTGCCACAATGCACTTAATAGATTACCAGGAGCTCCCCTAAACCCGGGAAGCCTTATTTTTAATCAAGACTGCCCTGGAAGTCAATTCCCAAGGCTTGCAGTTTTTCCAAAGAGAAGCTGGACCCAGACAGAAGAGAGGAACGAGGCTAGGCGTTTCTTTCCGGAAAGTCTATTACTGTACTTAAAGAATTTGCTGTTTCCCAAACCCGTGTACGATGTTTACTTGGCTCTCTCTTGAGCGGTTCCAAAGAGAAGGAATAGGGCTGCAGATACAGAAAGCAAAAGGCGACGATAAGCCAAATGAGGGGCGGGGGACCAAGAACAACCTTCGCGAGATCCGCCACTTCCATCGCGTCCATACCTTGCACTCACTCACTTTCTGGACTTGCCTAGAAAATCATAAACTAACCAACGGACTGAAGTTGCGCAAGATGCAAACAATAATAACAATAACAATAACAATCATAACCAAGGTGAAAAGTAACCTAGAACAGGTGGCGCAAACAACAATCCGAGGGCTAGATCTTTTAACAGAATTGGGTAAGCCAGTGCGAGGGGTAAGACGGCGAAAAGATGCGCGACGGACGACTTACGCGGTGTCAGGAAATCAGAGTTGCCAGGCGAACCTTCTTCCTCCACCGGCGGACTGATACACGCGCTCCACTTTTGACAGAAGCTGCCAATGCTCAGGCCTATATAACAGGGAGGAGGCGGGGCCCACCCAGCTCTGGCGGGTGATAAATGGCTTGGAAACTCCGCCTTGCCCAAAATGAGCCAAGGGGCTCTGGGGAAGTTTCCCGGAAAGCGTGGAATTTCCAATCAACAGTCCCGGCTTCTCTTCTCCCTGGGGACAAGTCGAGCGGCGGTCACTCGAGGTAGATTACATCTCCGGGGAGCCTGGAAACAATTAGTATTTTAACAAAGAAAAAAAATACCCCTTCTCCCTTCTGCACGTTTTTGAGGGCCCGCAGAAGAGCGTGAGGCAGACGCTACTCCGGGCGGGCGCCTTTCTTTGGCTCCTTCACTCCGACGCTTCAACAGTAAGGCTTGGACACCCTCTCCGCCTCCCACCTTCACCGTCCCAAACATGGAGAGGGCAGGCAAGGCGCTGGAAAGGACCGCTGCCGTCCGTTGCCAAACCGTTTATCCGCCCAAGAAGGAAAGGAAAAGCCGAGGGCAAAAGCGTGCGACTACAGGAATAGCCGCTTTTCTACTCACGCTTGCTTACTTACCTCTCCTACAGCAGGAACAGCAGGCTGATTTTGTGAGGGTTGATTGACTGATTTGTTTTTAAGTGGCGGCTGTCACATATTGGCAAGACCATTATATGTCTATCCTGAGTGGTTTTCTCTTGAAGATGTACTTGGTCATCGAAAGATCAGTTATTTGGTTCTCTGCAGAAAACCAAATATTTCAGATAAAAACCACAGCCTCTGTTCAACCCCCAGTCTTTCTTTCTGCAGCAGGTGTCAATAAATACTAGGGGGCTCCTTGATGCTCTCTGAACTTGGTTGTTTTCCTGCAAATGTTTCATTACACAAACTAGGTAACATCATAATCAGTAAGCACTGATGAAGTCACCTAGTTTGAGTAAGGAAACGCCTGCAAGATAACAGCCAAACTCAGAGAGCACCCAGGACCCCTCATTTCAACCCTGAACTACACATATTTTCCTTTATTAATAAATACTAGATTCTGTAGTCTAATGATCACTCACCATTTTAGTATTCTTTCTTCTTTCTTGGGCAACATAGCTGTGGAGGGATATATGGCTCTACTACCCCCCCCTCCCAAGCAGGTGATCAACAGGATGGGAGGCCAGAATTCTCTGCAACCAGAACTCTGTGTTGTCTTTAAAACCAGGGGCTTCTCATTGGCTTTCCATGCCTGATTCTCTCTCTAGATGGGTAGCATTCCAGGGTGTATTATTTCCTGTTACCATATTAGTTGGGAATAATGGGAACTATTATAGCCAAGACAATAGAAGCCAGCAGGTTGAAGAAGGATAAGTTACATGGTGTTTTTAGAAAAAGGTGGGTATAGTTTCAGATGAGCCAGTAAGTCCAGATTTATTTATGCTCTAAAAATCAGTTTGTGTCTTCCATGTTTTCTGGCTACTTTTAGAGTGGTGGAGGAAGTTGGAGGTGAGACATCTTGCTATCTTACTCCTAATTGTCAGTCATTTGCTGGCAGAGGATGAAGGTTATGAATAGGACAGCTGCCTTTCCTTCTGACTCTGCCTTTCTCTTTTACTCACAGGCTGAAGCTCTGTTCATCTGTGGTATCCACAACATTATTAGAAATCCTTATGAGTCATATCATGTGTTCTAACTTAATACAACTGTTCTATGAATTAGGGGATGGGGATGGAAATTCCCACAAACTTTTAACACCTGCGTAGCTATTTACGTCGATCCAATTAGAGATAATTGTGGGATGCCTCAGCTACTCCTACACTATAGGAACAGTGGCTTGGTATTTATTAATATCTAATAATATTTTTATCAATCATGTGAGAGGATATTTAAGATCAAGGCTATAAAGACCTAGACTACGGGAGTCAAACTCGTGGTGCCATGTTGCCATCACATGACGTTTTGTGACATTTTTCCCCTTCATGGAGCTGGGGTGAGGGTGGCCTGCACCTGACGCATCTGGTCTGCGGGCCACCAGTTTGACAATCCTGACCTAGATGGTATAGCACATGGATTATTCTTTTGGAGCTGTTTTGTGTAGTCGAGGAGAATGTATGGTATGAAAGCATACAGGCATGAGCTGTGGTGGCGCAGTGGTTAGAGTGCAATACTGCAGGCTACTTCTGCTGCCTGCTGCTGCCTGCAATTTGCCAGTTCAAATCTTACCAGGCTCAAGGTTGAATTAGCCTTCCATCCTTAGGTGGGTAAAATGAGGAGCCAAATGAGGGCAATATGCTGACTCTGTAAACTGCTTAGAGAGGGCTGTAAAGCACCATAAAGTGGTATATAAGTCTTATTGCTATGTAGCTAATCCTGCAAAAGAAATTGTGTTCATGACTGTTGCAACTAAATATTTATTGTCTTGCATAACAATGTTATTATTTCACTTCTGTAGAAAAAGCCAAATCCTGTACAATGATCCCATCTGTTTCTAGTTGGTGGATTAGCTAGAGTTCCTCAGCACATGGAATCAGATCCTGCATTAAATTATGAAATACTTATGAAACAAAACTGTATCAAAGGAGAGGGTTTGAATGTGCCATGTTCCAAATGTGGATGTAGCAATGGGTTGGGCAAAAAATTGGAAAAGAGGGAGGGGTGCACATGCTTTCTTGTCTGTGTTGCAAGGCACTCTGGGTGTATCCCAGTGTGAGAAACAGGGACGCTGCTAAATGAAATGAGGAAGAAGGCTTAAAATTGTTATTTAACATTACACAATTGAATTTCTTCTTCTTCTTCTTTTAGTAGGTGACATCTCCAAAGAAAATTATAATTTCAATATTGTTCTTTTTAAAATTTCCAGTTTCCACATTTGCTAAGAAGTAGACCTTTAACTGTTACAGAAAGTTTATTGTGTTTTATAGTTTCAGTTCCTGAGATGTTTGTTTCTTATGACTTCTCTCTTTTTTAAACAAAAGGGCATCCAAATCAATTAAGAAATCTGAATGAAGTTCCTTCAGACCTGAGGTTAGTTTACAATGTCTGATTATATAGTGGAATGATTGTGTAGTTTAAAAAAAAAACAATTAAACTTTCCAAAGGATTGCTCCTATTCATCTGGGAAATCCATGAGTAAATAAAACATGATGTAAAATTAAGCATATATTTATTTACAAATAAAGGACAATATTTGTAGTTCAGGGTTGAAATGAGGGGTCCTTGATGCTCTCTGAGCTTGATTGTTTTCTTGCAGATGTTTTATTACCCAAATTAGGTAACATCATCAGTGCTAGTTCTGATGATGTTACCTAGTTCGGATAATGAAGGACCCCTCATTTATTTATTTCTAGATCTGTTTCCTCCTAAAAAGATGAAGAACCAGTAGTACTATTTGATAAAGCCTTTGATAAAGAACTAAAAAAATACATTATTCAAGAGGCTGAAACACAAACTTAATGTCTCAGTAAAAATTATATAGTTTAAGAAGATCAAAGTTGTGCAATTTTTAACAGAAATACAAATATAATACAAATACCCAAAGGATGACACACCTCTAAAAAAATCGATATTTGCTTCTAGTACTAAAATTGTTATTTTTTTCCTAGTGTTAACCATATTTTTTTTCAAGGCTGTGTCTTTTATATCCACTCTAGATTTTTAAAGTTCTTTCCTTTGTTTACCTTTTGATGGCAGTTTCTTTTGCTTTATAATAAAGTTTTGGCATACATTATCCATACCTTGTGGTAGGATGAATGTCCAATAAATTTAATAAATAAAATGAAATAACACAACTTTTGTGCAGTTGAAAATATTAATGAGTCACCGTTGGTGAGATAGACAGCTGTATAAATCTGATTAATATATAAATAAAAATTAAATGTCTCAGCGGTGTGCAACCATGCCACAATTATGAATCCTTTATCCATTGAACACTGCACTGTTTGCAGAGGGTGTGACGCCAACTGCCCTCTGAAACACTCACGAACTGCTGCCTGAAAATTTAAGTGGTTGAATGCATGATGACTCAATCATCTCACTTCCCTTTGCCTGATTCCCAAAGAATTATGATAGTGTTTTTCTAACTGTGGACCCAAATACATCAGATAATGAAAGGATCACCCAGTGATGGCGAACCTATGGCACGTGTGCCACAGGTGGCACGCAGAGCCATTTGTGCGGGCACGCGAGCCATCGGCAAACTTACCTGCACTGCGCATGCGCG
>JAOYMU010000001.1:131345837-131363771 GCA_025802295.1 Psammodynastes pulverulentus | reverse complement strand
GTGGGGGGCAGGAAACTGCAGAGAGCTGCTCTGAACATGTTTCTCTTTTCTAATCCAGAAAAATATATTGCCTTTTTTAATATTTCCTAGAATATTTCATTTTCCTAGGAGAGAGGTAGGTGCTAACTTTCCACAGATTAATAATTCAATATTTGTTTACATAAGCCTAAATGTACAACACTTGATTATAAGTTTTATCAATGTATTTATTTTAGGTGTTCCCTCTCAGAAGACATTTTTATAGATGTGTTAAACCATGGTTTATTTAATCATAGGTTATTCACTAATTAATAATAGGTTTGATAAGCACAACTTACTAAGTTGTCAAGTAGGATGGAAAGCTTCTGTCCTTTGAATTTAACTATAAATCACAATGGAAATAGAACCAGTAGTCAAGAAATATGCCATAGATTAGCACTTGGTAAGATAGCAATAAAAGTCTTGGAAAAGATATATGTCTATACCGATAAAGATCAACATCATGTTGCCAGTGATCTTCCCTGTGACAATCTATGGAAGTGAAAGTTGGACTTTGAAGAAGTAGGCTAAAAGGAGTGAATTAGTATGGAAAATAATCCCCTGGATAGATAAGAAAACTAAGAGAACAAATCAATCCAGAGTTCTCCTTAAGACCTAAATGTTCAGGTTTCAATTCACATATTTTGAACATATTACTGTATGTAAAGATTCAGCTCCCTCAAGAAGTCAGTATGGTAATGTTGGGAAAGATGGAAGGAAAAAGAAGAAGGGAACGGCTTCAGCAAAGTGGACAGACTCAATTACAGTGATGATGGATGTTTTCTTAAAAGACCTCAAGAGCCAATCTGGGACTAGATCATCCTAGAGAAAGTCTGTATATATGTGGTCAACACTGACTTGATGGCACACATAGTAATAAATTATTCACAGTGGTTGGGTATGTACAATGCTTTAAGCAAAAACTAAACAAACTATAGTATGTCTTTTTATTATGTATGAACAATAGTCACTGACAATTTAGCAGCTCCTGTTAGGTTTCAATAAAATGTTCTTAAGGATAACAATATTTTCTCTGAGGACAGATGATGGATCGTTGAGGTTTCATTAGGCAAAGGGGAATTTTGCTCGGGGCTGGAACAGCTGGCAGAGTTTAATTATTCAATTGTACATTTGTCAAGGAAAGCAACACCTTAATGCAAATAACTTATTACCTTGTCTAGCAGAAAAGAACCTGGGAAAAAAATCCGATATGAACAAGGCAATAAATTATAGCAGATGATCCTTTTCAAGAAATGGAAATCTCTCAGTTCAAGAATCTAATGGGATGCTAATGGGAAGATGGAGCAGCAAGAGTTTATAAAGGACTGGAAAGGTTAATTATGGAAGCTAGTTCCTGTCTCATTATGACTCTGCTAGTCACACATCAATGACTCCAAAGCAGTTACTTGCTTTAAAAAGAAAGGAATGGATTTTCCTAATCTGAGGAAAGCTCTGTCTTAAAAAGTCTGATTAGGGCTGCCAAGAGATATAGAAAGATTTAACTAAACAGGTAAACAAAAACCTGAATAAGAAATAATTAGAGCTGTTAACTAGAAGCTTAGATGGAAGAAATAGCAGATAAAGAGGTAAAAAAATGGTGAAACTGAGCATTAGCGTTCATCATTCTCTGATTTTCAGAAATGAGAGACACAAAAAGACGGAGCATCAGTCATCTCTTTATTTGTAGCAGGAAAACCCAGTAAAATACCATCATAGGTGTGTTTTTAATCCATAAACTGAATAATAAGATCACCACTAAACATAATATAATCCATTTCTGGCCATCAATTTATATCTCTGCAGAACAGAAGGAAAACATTTGTTAAATCATTTTTAGTAGAGGTAGCAGTCAGTGCTAGAATTTCTTCTTATTTTTTTAAATGGACCATTTTAATATAATTTATATTATGTTTCATTATAAAATAAAATCTAAAAAAACAAAAGTTAGAAATATAGAAAAAAAGGGGAAAGTGCAAAGAGAAGAAAAAAGATAGAGACTTCCAATTTTCTTCAGTGTATCAAAAAATACATCACCAATCCTTTGCTTTAAATTTCAAAAGATTTCAGGCTATTTCTATAATTACAAAATCATTCTAATCAACATAACCTAAAATTAAAAATAACATTTTTTCAGTTTTGGGCAATAACTCCAGAAGTGGATTCTAAATAGAAACAAAGCTGGTTAAATCTCTTTCTTTAACTAAAACAGGAATGTTTTGCCATCTCCACTAACTCCATCATCTCTCAACCATTTTTCTATTGTGGGAATTAATGTGCCTTTCCATCTTTGTGCAAAAGAAACATTATTTTAAGGAGCATGCAGAATCCTTAATCTAACTTAATTATTTTTAATATTTTATTGCTTCAATATGATTGGTTGGGTATTTTTGGTGACACTGATGGAGATGAACTAAATATTATTGTATAATAAATTAAAATGTGTATCGGTATGTGTCTGCACACAGATGCATACATGCACAATTATTTTCAACAATTGCAGGGCTTCTGACATCCTACTTCTACAATTTTTAGGTTAAAGCTGATGTTTTTTAAAAAGTCCCAAAGGTGCTTTTTCAAGAGGCAGCTGAACTTTCTGGTTTTTCTTTGAAGATGTTTCACTTCTCATCCAAGAAGCTTCTTCAGCTCTGATTGGAGGATGGGCAGAGTGGAAGAAGTTTCTTGGAGAAGAAGCAAAATGTCTTCAAAGAAAAACTAGGAAGTCCAGCTGCCTCTTGAAAAAGCACCTTTGGGACAACCTTGACCTAGATGACTGAGAATCTTCATAGACATAGAGCTGTGACTCTAAGAGACACCCTCTCACACACATACTCACACACTTTCATAGGAATGATCGTGGACTGGACCTCTCACACCCTGGTAGGAACTGGCCATACAGAAAGGAAATGAACACTGCTCTGCCCAGTCCCAAGTCCCATAGCCAGTTCAAAAGGATACCATGGTCAATGGTATTGAAAGCCACAGACAGGTCAAGGAGAGTGAAGATGGATGCAGTGCTCCCATTACATTCTTGCCAGAGTTCATTGACAAGTGTGACCAAGTGTGCTTGGGTTTCTATAGTTTTCCATAGTAGAGAAAATCACACCTATTTAATTGGAAATGGTTTTGTACTACAAAGGTAATGACACCTATGTATCTATTCATAAAGAGAATATATAAGGGTGTTATTACAATTTGAGCTTGCTTGGTGAAGCTGTGTTTCCACAGGACTTGCAGAGTTCAACCAAGTCCCTTTTGGTCACTGAAACTCATCCCTCCTTATATATGTTCATCAGAGTTACAGAAGGAGATACACCAAGACGAGAGTGCTTTTTCTTTTCTTTTTTGCCCTATTGCTAATCCCCAAATCTTATTCCTCTTTCTCAGGGAGGATGAGGGCTGGGAAACAAATCATATTCCATGCTCAAAACTAATCACAGAAGGGGAGATCCAGAGAGAAACTGCCATGTACAGTGAGCCCAATCTTCACTGATTTGGCAAGTAACTATAGCAATCAATTTCCATTGATTTCTAAATTAAAGATCCTATTGTAGCCAACTAAATTGGATTTTCAACTGATGGGCTTGATAAGGGTTAAGAAGAAAGATGTAGTTCACTCTTCCCCATGATCATTTTTTGGTGGTAGAACCTCTGATAGCAACTCACAATCAAGGAAGCCAGATTCTCAAATATTCAGGGAAGACAAATGCAATTACAAGAGTTAGGTTGCAGAGATTTGGAAACTGGATATATGGTATATGTACCTTGAATCTCATTTATCTGTTATTAATTGTATTTTTCTTGTTTTCATCAATTAACCAGCAAGCCAACCAAGCAACCACCCAGCAAATATGTTGAAGAGCCTCCCTGTTTTCTTGTTCATCATTCTAATACAGTCTTGGTTTGATGGGGAAGATGCCTATTGCTTATTGTATACTACAAATTAGTTTATTTCTTCTTCTTGTAGAACAGGGCTCCCCACCCACCCCATGTCCACTATCAGTCAGCGGCCTGTTGGGAACCGGGCTATGCAAGTGGCGGGCAAGTCCTCAAAGTTTCATTTGTGCATTCACGGGATTAAGTTGTGCACATGAAACCATCCCCTCATCCCCTCTGCTGCCAGTTGGTGGAAATGGAAAGGTTGGGGACCACTGTTGTAAAATATTTGGAAATATCTATTTTCATTCCATAATTTAGAGAATTTTTTAAAATCACATTTGCTATCCCCATATTCAGCATAAATAATACTGGTAAAATAAACAAATTAAAGCTTAATTTCTTAGTTTCTTAATATAACATTGTGTTTTGATCATTCTTGTGATTTTTTACTACTATATTTGTATTTCACAGCACAGCTTGATCCCATTATTTTTTTAAGAAAAACAAACCAAAATAAAAACAAATGATAAGTGTGTGATTGATTCCCACACAGTGCTGTGCCATCATGCAGCTTGTTTGATGGATAGCTTGGTGTGTACCTTATAAACCATGGTTTATATCTGTATGTTGTGTTACCAAGAGATGTGCCGTATCTTTCCAATTCACATTTTAAATACAAAACACGCCATTTGCCTTGTCTCAGCGTATCAGGAGTGGTCCACTGCTGTTGTGAAAACACAATGTACTTAGTAGGTACATGAAAAAGTGCCATATACAGAGTCTGCTGGATACAGAGTGGGAGTGCAAAACTCATGTCTCATAACTGCAGCAATAGGTGCAATTTGTGACAGTCAAATTCATGATTCAGTTGCAGGCTCTAGCTATTATCATCTGCATATGCTATTTGCATGTCTCTGTGAAAATTTCAATAGTTTTGAAGAGTGCAAATTTTAATAGGTTTGAAATGTACAATCCGTTCTTGTATTCATACATTTCGGGGTTTCTAAAAAACCAATAATAAAGAAACCATCATGTAATCCCTTGGTGCAAGTAGGGATCTTTCCATCATTTTCAGACTACCTTCCATTCTCTAGTAAAGTTCAGCACTTAAAAATCTTACTAAAAATGCAATCTTGTCAATTTCATTTTTTTGTTTTTTTACTTTAGGTCAGTTTCAAAATTCTGTTTGTAGTTCCTGCTCATATATATAAAACAGTCACCTTCCTTCTAGATGTATCCCAGAGAAGTACAAAAGATCCAGCAGAAAAGCAACAGAAAAGCAGAAAAAACGTCTCTGAGGGGATATATCAATAGCAGAACATTTTGGACCATGTGTCAATTCTGTTAGGGTTATAGCCATAACATTATAGATACTGATTGAGAACTAGAAAGACCAAAACCGAAAGCACCAATGTGTTTATATATTTATTAGGTGACTAGTAGTCACCATTTGTTAATCTAATCTACCTCTCAAGGTTATTGTGAGGATCAAAAAGCTGGGAAGACAACCACATTAGCTGCTTTGAATACCTGGATGAAAAGAAGAACATAAAAACAATTAAATAGAGAAGCTCAGCAGGCTTGGATGAATGGAAATGTTCAAATTGTACCCAATCTTTTCTGATGTGGAGGAAGAAAGCCAATATTATCCATTTACTATTACATAACTGTGAATAAACACATAAAAAACAGACATATCTTGCTGCTACATTTCTGAGTATTTCCTTTAAATCCATAATGTGTTTTAAGTGGCCTTCATAACAATGGATGGTCCTATGCCAGTTCTCAACAGGCAGCCAATTGAACAAGCAATACTGGTTTTCACACAGTGTCCCCTACTGTTTTGTTGTTTTTGTCTTTGGCCAAAATACAATGTCCACTCCCCTCTCCACCACTTAGAAGGGGAAAAAAGGCATTTTTTTTTCAATATGGTACAACCTTTCCTGATTCCAGCTTATCACTGACATTAAAAGCCCATCTAAGCTTGCTCTGTTGCAATAAAAATTGGAGAATGGAACAAAGGATTATATAGTGTTTTTTTTAATCAGGCACCTCACAGGTAATTGGAATACTTTGGCTGAGAGCTACTGAATAGGCACATTATGTATCTCAAGGTGAGTATTTTCAAGAACACAATCAAACATTCAAGGTGCACACTTCTTTCCAAGATATCTGCAATATAACATCTTACATTCATTCATGTTGGATTGCTGTTGTTGGGTGGGTACGGTGTGCGTGAGAAAAATGCTACTTACATTTCTAAGAATTCCATTACCTTAGTTTCACCTTTAAAGAAGACCAGAGGAAGGAAAACGTTTGCATGTTAGCTTATGGGAACACATACAATGCATGCTGCAAAAGTGTTGCATTTAGAATTGTCTGACATATTTTTGCAGTTTGTTTAATCACTTGGCTCTTTTCCCCAAGATTGTAGTGCCAAATTTATGAAAAAGAACAGAGGACCCAAGGGAGGTAGGAAAGACAATACCTATAAAATTCAGCTTTATCTTCAATGAAGCTGAACACGAGAGGGCCTGGCAGGAATGGAGGGACTGAGTAGGAGAAATTTCCTCTGCTGGGGATATTTACTTGTCTATTGGGATGCAACAAAGGGAAAAGAAGAGAGAGAAATAGGGCTACTACATTATCATTCCTGAGTAGCTATTCCAATCAGATGCCTCCCTTTTATCAATTATCACAAGCAACAATGGTCAAGCTATGTGAAAATTTGTGATTGCATTCCCAAAATATCTCAAGGGCACCAAGTTGGAGAAGCTGGTGTATATAGCCTGAGTTGTTTCTACAATGTGAGGACCGGTGTTTCTCAGTTTTCCCATTGGTTTCTTTAACTGATTAGTCTAAAACCCATGATCTTTATGGGTGGACTTTCCTGAAACAATTTCCTGTTGCCATCTAACACAGGATATCACTCTTGTATTATCTACCAAATTTCTTGGAGAACAGCCAAGAAAAAAAGACTCAGACTACACCTTAGTTTAGAAATCTTTTTCAAAAATTTACTTTTAAACATGTACACTTTGAAGAATATTTCAGGAGGGTGCTAACGGACACAGTAAAAATTACTTTGCTTACATAAGGTTTAGCAAAAGCAGTTTTAGAATAATTTCACAAGACAGATAAGGAAATCATGTTTGTATTTTTCCACAGAAAAATCAGGCAGGAAAAAGGAACTGTTGGGACATATTTTTCCCTTCGTAGCCAAGTCATTTTTATTTTTAGCATTCACCTCAGTTATCAGCACCACCCCAATCCAAGCCTGCATCGTCTGATTCATAAGGCTGAACGCAGGCAGCCATTGTATGTGTGAAGATCTTTGATTTCTTCATTCCCAGACAAGCAGCTGAAGCAAAATAGTCACTGAGATTTCCATGAGCTGACTAGAATTTGAAACATTGCATCAGAAATTATGTATGCACGATCTTAGAAAGCAACCTGAAAATGTGACACTATTTTGAATTATGCAAACACCTTGTTCTTGAGACCAGATGGTCTGCACGTTGTTCTAGTCTAGTGCTATCTGTAATTTGTTGACTAAAGCACAATTGGTTATATAATCCCAACTGAAATAACTGGCATGTAACATCAGAAGTATGCTATTTGGGGCTGATTATGAGTTTGACTGAATTTGTTATGAATCCAGTTATTGTCATATGTGAACATATGTGAATATTGCTTAATATGTGAAACATCTACTCAAAGCTTAATTCAACAGATCATGATACCCTTAATACATATGAAGTGTAGAATCTAGAAGAGATTGAAGATAGTACGTATATATATCTCAGTGACACGAACTTAGAAGTTTGAAACTTCATTTTAAAAAGCCACAAGAACAGTTAAATGATACCAAACTACAGTGGTACCAATATTCTGCAATATTGGGAATGTTGGTTGAGTCAACAGCAGGTCAGAGGAGGAGCCGCTAAGGAACAATTGCTCTTTCAAAATTATGATTTAAATCATGACTTAAATTGACTTGATTTAAATCAAATGCACCTTGGAGCCTATCATAGCAACCCTTCCGAAAACACAGAATTTATCTCAAGATATCCATAAGTTGGACCCAACTAAATGGCTCTATCACCCCCACTTGGCTAATCTTGAAATCTTAAGAGTAAGACCTGGTTAATATTTAGATGGGAGACCATGAGGAAATCTCATCAGAATAGACTAGATGAAGATGTCATAAAAACATTCTGGAAGACGGAATTGGAAGTAAAGAGTAAGTCCAGCTTTGTACAGCTGTGTGACCAAAGAGGACCAGAAGATAGGCTCAAGATCCAGATGGACCTCGACAGACTTGAACACTGAACCTGATCTAACAAAAAGAAATTCAGTGAGAGAAAAGTAAGGTTTTACATTTAGGCAAAGAAAAAAACCCCCAAATGTACAGGTACAGATTAGGTGAAACTTGGCTCAATAGCACTAATTGCAAGAAGCATCTCGGAGAGCCTAGTGTACAACCACTAGATTGCATTCTGCTGCAGCCTCAAAAAAAAAAAGTCAATGCGATCCTAGACTGCATTAACAGAGGGATAGAATTAAGACCACATGAAGTATTTATACTGCTTTGATAGGACCACACTTTGAATATTGCATCCAGCTTTAGTCATCACAATATAAAAAAAATAGAGACTCTGGAAAGAATGCAGAGAAGAGCAACAAAGGTGAGCCATGCTGGCGCACTGGTTAGAATGCAGCACTGCAGGCTAACTCACTGTTCATTTCAGGAGTTCGATTCTGAGCAGCTCAAGGTTGACTCAGCCTTCCATCCTTTGGTAAAATGAAAACACAAATTGTGGTGCGCACTATGCTAACATTGTAAACCGCTTAGAGAGGGCTGTAAAGCACTATGATGTGGTATGTAAGTCTAAGTTCTATTGCTATTGATTAGGGGGCTGGAAGTTAAGACATATGAAGAATGGTTGCAGGAATTGGGTATGTCTAGTCTAGTGGAAAAAAAATGACTAGGGGCAACATAAGAGCAGTGTTCCAATATTTGAGGGACTGCCACAAAGAAGGAGGGGTGTCAACCTATTTTCCAAAGCACCAGAAGGCAGGGCAAGAAACAATGGATGGAAACTAATCAAGAGAAGCACTCGACAGATTAACTGGTGGAATGGCTTGCCTTTTAAAAAGAGATTGGGCAGCCATTTGTCTGAAATGGTATAGGTCAGGATCTGCTGCTTGAGAAGGTGGTTGGACTAGAAGACCTCCAAAATATCTTCTAACTGTTATTCTGTTTCCCAAAATGTATCTTGGAAATCTTTCCCAGTTTAATCAAAGCTATGAGATCTGGGCTGCAAAAATCAGAATTAGACAACAACAACTAAAATCAGAAACCGAATACTTTAATGCCATTAATCTATTTTTATATCTAGTTCCTGTTTATGCGGATTTGAGAAGTTTGTTAAAATCTCAGCCACTCGTTCAGCTGCTGAATCACAGAAAGCTACGGGGGTGGGGTATGGAAATAGATAAGCCCAGTGTTATTATTTGCTACATAAAAGATCAGGTCTATGTTCGCACAACGCACCGACCCACGAATATGTAAACGAATACTTGCTAAATTTACCCAATCGCTTGGATTTAACCCCGTCCTTCTAAACGGGATGCCCTTATCAGGAACGAGTAGGAAGTTAGAACAAATCTAAAGCATTTTAGGGCGTGGGAGCCACGAATATGCTGACGGGAATTCCGGTGCCTTGCTTGTTTCAATCCACTTGGCAAAGGGAAGGGTTTGGATACGTGACGAGAAAGCGGCCGGTTTGTTTTGCTCCCGAGGGCTTCCAGGTTGCGCAACTCGCGAATCTGCCGAAAAGGTTTCTTCCCTGCCTTCCAGTCACGGCTCTCATCCCTCCTCCTCTCCTCCTCCTCCTCCTTCCCGAGCTTCCTGTTGCCCGGATGCTCACGGCCAGCGGGAGCGTTTCCTTAGGAACTACGGCAAGAAGCGAGGACCAAGTCCTTCCGGCTTCTTCTCGGGCCACTTTTCCAGGGCCCTCGCCCAGTGCCTTCCATCCTGCTCCCAAGCGCCAGAGGGGGTGGGGTGGGGTGGGCGCGGACGGAAGGACGAGAAGCGGGGCTGACAGACGAGAAGAGGCGGCCTTGCTTTGGAGGGAGGGGGCAGGGGGAAGCTTTGACCACCGGCATGACTTTGCCGCACCGCCTTCTCAGCGGCGACCGTCGCAACTGAAAGCCGGGACTTCATCTTCTTCTTCTTCCTCCTCCTCCTCAGCCGTTGCCAGGCGAAGTGAGAGGGCGGGTCCGAAGGGGAGGGACCAACCGATGGACCAGCCGGGCCTGGAAGAGCTGCTCTTCGGAAAGGCCTCGCAAAATGTGGGCGTAGCGTGGAGGCGAAGCAGCCCCTAGTCTTGCCGGGCCCAGGGCCCGTCAGAAGGCGTTGAGAAGGGAGCGCCTGGATAGGCGGATGCCTTGGCCGCCGCTGCTGCCTGGAGCCTGAGGCTGCGGCTCTTTCCTCCTCCTCCTCGCCTTCCCTCTCCGCCTCGCTCGGCCTCTCCCTCCTGCCTTGACCGACCAGTCGCTCAGCTCGCTCTCCTCCTTACCCGCCGCCGCCACCATGTCGGCCAAGGTGCGGCTGAAGAAGCTGGAACAGCTGCTCTTGGATGGGCCCCGGCGCAACGAAAACGTCCTGAGCGTCGAGGGGCTGCTGGATCTCCTGGTCGGGCTCTACACCGAGTGCAGCCGCGACTCGCCGCTTCGCAGAGACAGGCTTGTCTCCGACTTCCTCGAGTGGGGTGAGGAGGAGGAGGCGTGGGGGAGGGTAAGGGAACCGGGTTGGGAATCTTGCTGGATCGCTGGATTGGTTAGGTTTAGGTGAACTGGGGTGGAGAGGGTGGGTGGGGGCTTCCTCTCTGGTCGCACCCGGCTGAACTCCAGGCGACTTGTTTCTGGGCAGGCAATGGATAAGATTAAAAACCCTGTTTTTGTAGTGCGGGAGAAAACGGGAGCGCCCACTCGGTTAAACAGGAGTTTGAGATGATCGGGTTGGGAGTTCATGGGAACCTGAGACGGAGATGTATTATTATAAGCATGGATCTAGCTGATAAGTGCTTGGGGGGAGCTGAGAAGGAAGAATTGCTGGGTTAATGAACAGGATGGGAAAAGAAGCGCATCCCCTGTCAAATTGGCTGAAGTAGCAGGAGAAGTGAAGATTATTACCTGATCATCCGGGATAGGTTCATTTTTTTTAGGAGACTGGGATGGTAGATTTTGGAACAGAAACTTAAACAATAAAATGGGGTGGTTCAGTGGCAACAGTGAACAAAGAGAGAACCATTTCTCTCCTAAAAGCTTTTACAGAGCTAAACATTTCTGGTGAGAAATGGCTCTTATGAGACTTTGGGAGTGGTAACAGTGAGGATGAAGGAAAGTGTCTTCACTCAGTGATATGGCTGATGTACATTGAGTGCATTCAAATTACAAAGGAGGGAGAAGAGCCAAAGTATTATCCAAGCTAGGAAAGCATTGTTTTTTATAATCATTCATAATGATCTACAGTTGCAGAAATAGGAGTTGCATGAATTCAATAGTAGCTGGATGAATAGGAAGATGGTAAGGCCAAAGGATATTTAGTCACTTTGAATTATGAATTTTGCTAGTCTAACCTATAAGAAAAACAACAAGTTAGAATACAGTAGTAGTGTATTGGTTAAAGGTGAATTAAGGAGAACAGGATGTGTATGAAAGATATGCTGTTTCTGCAAAATCAGAGCAGACACTATTTTAGGGCAGGAATTGTCAACATATGGAATAGCTCCAGACACTACTGATCACCAGAAAATAGAGAACTTAAGTCTACAAGTACTATACATTAGAAAAGAAATTGCAGACTTTGTGAAAGAAATTGCACATTGTTGTCAGTTTAAGAAAATGGGACTAATCAACATAACCCAGGCAGCTCTTACAGAAATACTGTATTTATCTGAAATAAGAAGTGAAGAAAAGTTAGAAGACACTTTTATATTCAAAGCTGTAGGAAGGAAGTGTTCATATCCTGAAGGTGACAGTTCAGACTGGCATCCTGACTAATATGGGGGGAGGGGGATGGATTAGATTCCATTAATAGCACAGCCAGATGGGCTATTAGGAGAGATGTGGGATGAATTCAAAGCTAGAAATGAAGAATTTGCAGTCAGTGTTACTTTTAGTAACTGAGGAATACAATGTACCTTCTTGGTGTGCTGTAATATTAGAGGCTCCAAGAAATCCAGTGCAACAGGGTAATGAGGTGGAAGGGAAGGAAGACAAATGCTTGTACCTCTCCATTCCTTTCTGGACTTTTTTAAAAAAAAACCCCTTCCATTACAAGCGTATAAATCAAGAAAGGAAAAGAAAGCTCTGAATCCTCAGTGTAACTCCTGGATTCTAGAGAAATTCCACCAACCCAGTTTTAGTGTTCAGTAACCTTCCTGTCTAATTTTATTTTCTAGATTATTTTGACTTAGAAAATGGATGGGAAGTTAACACACTGCAAAACAAAGCACCAGATTTTCAACCAGAACTTGATTTTCCAACAAAACATTTGAGTGCTCCCTGAGCTTGGTTGTTTTCTGGTAGACATTTCATTACCCAAACCAGGTAACATCAGTGCTAATAAGGAGTGGAGTTTGCTCTAAATTTATATTTTAGTGCCTTGTCCTATCAGTGTTGGTGGGAGTGATCTTGATTTTTTGGTTGGGCTGTTTACTGTTAGCTTGTTTGGTAGTTCTTAGATTGGGGTATTGTTTACTTTTTGATTGTTGCTCTGATATTAATCTTGGTGTCAATCTGTGCTCATCTGGGTATTGATTGCTGTTGGGGAGATGTTTTTGTTCCTTTTTTGGTTTGTTGATTGTACCTTTTGCACAGTATATAGATGTGGTATATAGATGTTGTTTGTGTCTAGGTGTCTGTTGATGGCCAATTTGTCAAAGTGCCAGGCTTCCAGGAATTTTCTAGTGTTTTTGAACTTGGCATAGTCTAGTATGGTCACCATTTCCCAGTTGAAAGTGTGGTTAAGCCTATCCATATGTTGTGAAATTAAGGAGTGTTCATCATGTCTTTTGACTGTTAATTGGTGTTCATGGATGTACTTTGCTAGTCTTCTGTCTGTCTGTCATACATAGTAGCTGTTGCAGTCCTTACACTGTAATGTTATAGATGACTCCTGTTTTTTATTCTGGGTCTGTTGGGTCTTTTGGTTTACACATGTTTTGGAGGGCTTTAGTTGGTTTGGATGCTGCACTGATTCTATGTGGTCATAATAGTCTGTTTGGTGGTTTCTCAGATGTTTTTGATGTATGACAGTGTTATCCTTTTTACGGCTTGTGTTGATTGTACTATATTGGGTTGAGTGGTCAAGCAGTTTTTGATGAAATTGCGTGGATATTCATTTTGTTAAAAAATGTTGTATGGATGTTTCCGCAATTCAGGGTTGTTGCAGTCCAAATAGAATTCTTACACAGCTTCTCTTGTGAGAAGTTAGGTTACTCCTAACCTCAAAGGTTAGGTAAAAGCTTTGAGTTCCACATAAACCTCCAATGTATTCTAACATTGGAGAGAGGGGAGCGGAGGGGGGAGGGGAAGAGAGAGGTTAAATTAAAAAGTGTACCTGGAAAGAGGCATGATTTTGGAATACATCGGTTTAGCATTCAGTTCCCAAATGGTTTTTTAATTGGTAGATTACTGATTAATGGAGTATTTCTGACTTTGTCTTTGTTTTGTAAATTCCATCCACATATTTTTCATCACTGACCAGCATAAAATATAAGACATGGGTTTAAAAAATATAGCTGCAGATTAACAGCTATAGTTTAAGAATAGGCTATGCTTATTAAGCTGTATATTGAAAGTAAAATAATGACATGGAATGTGAAACTATGTATTTTGGGACTCAACACTACAAGACATTTACTGTATTACAGTATGTAAGGTTAATTATTAATTTAACTTTAATTAAACTTGATATATAAACCCGCTTCCCTTTCAGTTAGCTGTGATTAGGGGTTACCCATTTTATTACAAGAAGTTTTTTTAAAAAAAAAATCCAGGAAAAGATACATACGAATGTAAGCGATGAGGAATCTTTTACTTGCTCTCAATGATACTTAGTGCAACACTAAAATGTGAGAACATCTGGTTCTCAATTTCTGAATGGACCTGTGCTTTTTGTTTTACATTAACCCACTAAGAGGATTCACTTCCTGGAGTCATCTATTGACATCAATAAGCCCTTTAACTGAATAATTGAACACTACCTGTCATCTACTTTGAAAGCTCATAGAATTGATTAGTTTTGTGTTAGATATAAAGTATACTGTAATCTTGGTGGATTTTTTCCCCCATATTTACAGTATATAAGCAGTTGATGTATATAATTGCCGTGTTCCATTTTGAAGATTTAATTTGTACTGGATGACAAAAACATTCTTTTCTAGTAACAAACACTTTCTAATTTTGATTTTATTCTTATCTCAATGCTGATATTGGACTAGTTCAGTTTCATTATTAGCAGAGACATGCATGAGTTTTGAGTATTGTTTTCAAATAATTGAAATAATGCTTGTACCTTCGTTAGAAAGAAATATATTTTAGATCACTTCCTTAATATTTAAAACAAGAATTTGTTTTAAGGGTGGCCCAGCTATTGTACAACTCTCTATTATATTACTACTATTTATGAGACAACAAGTAAATGCTAAATAGTTCAGAATCCTGAACTTTTTTTGATATACTGTCTTGTTACTATCGTGGCAATTTAGCCACCGCCATCACCACCATTATTTCTTTCCTTTAAAAAATACACATACTTTAAAAAATACACAACTCATTAATTTGAGTTGTATTGTAGAAGAATTAGGAAATAGTTGAACATTAATTCATATATTGATGCCAATATTTGTTGCAGGAACTTTTGCCAAGGTACATGCGGTGGGAAAGTTTGATTGCTCAGTAAAGAGTGCCTTGGATTTAGGAGATTCCAAACATTCTAAGGAAAATGATTTAATAGGCTAATTCAGTACAAATCAGTTGCATATACTATGGGATGACTGAACTATAAACTAAATAATAGCCAATTTTAGTTTAGAGGAGCAGAATTCGAAATAAAATCACTTTTGTAGTGAATGGTGTGTAACGGTATAGATATAACATTTGAAAGGAAAGATGAAAATATCAGTACACTCAAGTTTAGAAAATATAACTATTCACATGAATTCCTTTGCTAAGAATTAAGACATTAGAATACACAACTGTACAGAAGTACAATATTTAGTATCTGAAATGGACAAGGGTACTTTGGATACTAATACTTCTATGTTGGAAGTATTAGTGCTTCCATGGTGAAAAGATTTGTGAGTGAGATCACTGTTGCCTGGGGGACACCCAGTTGGGGGCTCTTTTTGTGAAGTTGCCCCCAAAGTGGTGTCCATTTATCTACTTGCAGTCACCTGCCTGCTTTTGAACCACTGGGGCTGGAGCATGTGATGGGAGCTCACCCCGCTCCGCAGTGGCAACCAGTCTTGAATGCAAGGCTGCCAATCGTCAGCCTTCTAACCTCATGAGCCTCTGCATTCCTTGACACTTTAGATGCAATATAGATACTGTTCCTGTACTTATTAGTGCTCCTTAGAAGAACTGTATCTTTTCCTATGCAGGCTCCAGAACATACACACTTAATTAAGGAGGCTCAAATCAGCAGTCAGACCTATTTTATTTCTTCAGTAGGTTGTTCTGCCATCTGATTTTGAAACTATTTTGAAGATAAAATATGGGTTTCTTTAATAATGCAATCATAATAGACTTTTTTCATATTGTATCTACAGACACTTTAGGTAACAACAACTTAAATATATACTATTTCCTGACCATAAGACTGTGAGATAGATTTATTATTACAGCATGGCAGTTATAGGTTAATGTTATTGCAACATACAAAAATGGAGTTTTGCAATTACTTATGTCAAATGCATCTCAAGACAGAAATAAAGGCAATGGTAATTATATTCCATAGCAGCTTCTGCCTTGTGGAGCACCTTTGAGATCCAGTAGGCTCCCCACCCTTTTAGCCTTCTACAAATTGGTGAAGCTTTCCTAGCTTTTTCCCTAGGCTCTGGGACAATAAGCTTGGAACCTGGGCAATGGGTATAGTTATGGATTGGGTCCCTGGTTTTTTGTTTCTTTCCTTTTTGAACTGGTTTTATTGTTTGTGCTTTTATCACTATTGTTATCTACCCAGAGTTATACTCTACAAGATGGACAGCTATATAAATTATTTAAATAAAAATAGTCCAGAAACGTGAAAAATAAAATAAATAAAATAGACACGAGCCTTAGAGATCCAAATCCTGGAATCCAGAATTCTCAACAACTCCAGATATGTAGTGATGAGGATGAGCCTGGCTAGGAGGAAGGAGTCTAACATAGATGAGAGCAGAAACAGTACAGACAAGTATAGATTAAAAAGCTTGACCAAAGCAAGGGCATTATTTTTTGGAAGCATATCAACAATTAGGATTATAGGAAAAGACACACAGATCCAGAGTCCTGCACAAAAGAAAGTGTTTCAGAATAGCATAATCATCAAAATCCCTAGCCAATGTTTGTTTAATGTAGTGCTATAAGCTTTGGAAAGAAGACTATTCATTTATCCTCACACTTTAACAGCATCCTTTCATAACTGTGATGGAAATCATAGGCATATTGTAAGATTCATTTAGCAGATCTCTCTTTTTTAAAGTTGACCATTCCCTCCCCATCTACTAAGACAAAGTTGAGAGGATTTAATCCATTTTCTATGAATCTTCTGAATTTCCAGAACTAGTTTTAAAATTACTGACTGATTATGTACCAACAAGTTGATGTTGACTCTTCTTATATCTTTTTTATTTGAGAAAGCAATATGTAAGACTCATGTAGCTTGAACAATTTGTTAATATTCCACAGAGACTATTTTATTATAGTAATAAGTATTTTATATATATTTAAGTGAACATAGTGAACAATAATATGACAGACACATATAAGAGAATTTATGTAGATGTTAATATCTTATGATATTTGAAAGTTACCATGTACCACAGGAAAGCCTTAGTTATTGAGATAAAACAGAAATGGCCCAAGTTTTAGGGACTTTTCTAGACAAGCACAAATCTTGGAGCATCAATTGAATGAAGGAAGTATTTTAGGAAGGTCTTACAGAGAGTTATTAGTATAAAAAAAAGGATTTACAAAATTAATTATATTTTTAACTTAACAATAGCTATCTTCTTGCAAGTAAAATATTTATTATATTATTATTGGTGTTCAGTGTTAAATATAATCTGATTGTGCAGATGATCAATAATATTAAAGTCTGCTAATGTATACAAGCTAACGTGATACCAGAGTAGAAATTATACAGAAACATTGGTACACTTGAATGTCATAATTTTCCATGTGGTAAAAAGCATGATATTCAGGGCTGTTAAACATATTTTCAACAATGCATTTAAACTGGAATAAACCTCAAACTCCATTAGTAAAGCATTATTTAGCAAAGAGCCATTCAATACAAGATGTCAAATTCTAGGACCCTAAGAAGGTTAAATGTGAAAGTGGCAAGTTAAAAAAAAAGCTGCTAAGAGAGAATTGTATTAGACATACATTTTAAGAACATGCCCTCCTTTTGGGTTTAGTGGGGAATTTGAATATTAAATATGCTGTGGCATGTCGTCTGTTTCATCTTTATCTTTTTTTCTGTCTTGGGATGCGGTTGATGTAACTAGCTGTAGTACTGCATTTTAAAATGCAATGGTAATACTGTATACATCTATAACAATAATGGTATGACTGAGTAGTACCGTATATACTCGAGTATAAGCCGACCCGAGTATAAGCCGAGACCCCTAATTTTACTCCAAAAAACTGGGAAAAATTACTGACCCGAGTATAAGCCGAGCCGCGCCCCCCCGCGCCCTTGTCCTGCTCGTCGCCCTCGTCCTGGAAAGCGATGAGCTCGTCCGGGGCGCCCAGGTCGTCGCT
>JAOYMU010000001.1:131286961-131297707 GCA_025802295.1 Psammodynastes pulverulentus | reverse complement strand
ACTGGGGGGGGGGGGGACTTCATTACTTAACTGAATTTCCTGTTTCTTCCTGTAATGTCTGTACCAAGCATTGGCCTGTGATTATTTCCTTCCTCTTCCTTGTGGAAAATATTTCCATAGAGTTCAATGAGAATACAAAGAGTGATAAAATGCGATTTTGCCAGTGTATATTGTAACAGGGAAAAATTGTGATCTAATTTAAATTGTTCATCTTAACAGAGAGAAAGGTAGAATTGTTTCTCTATCCTCTGTGAAAAAAAACTTCCCTGTTCATAGATTCAAATAGGTTAGAACGACAGCTTGAAGATGCAGTGACCTTACGACAAGAACATGAAGATTCCACCCATAAGTTAAAAGGCCTTGAAAAGCAATGCAGGATACTAAGGCAGGAGAAGGAAGATCTTCATAAGGTATTGATTGTAGAAAATGCTTCCTTGAAGTGAAATATATGTTGCCTAGGAAATGGAGGTATAAAACAGTTGATTTGGCCAGCTGGGCAACATAGTTTAAAAATGGTTATTAGTAAAATATATTGCTTGTCATATTCATATCGTGTATTTTTTCTCCAGAGTATGGAATAATATATTTCAGCATAATAGGAATTCTATAATGTAAACATGCCAGTATTTTTTTAGGATTACATAAGTCAGCAATCTTCATGGCTGTGCAGACAATAATCAAGATTTAAGCTTTACTAATCCAGACTTCTTTAACTGTTCCATTATATTTACTTACCCCAACTGTTAGAGTGAGATGCAAGGTTTATTTAAAAGTGTTTTTTTATAAGCAAAAAAAAAAAAAAGCCAGAAGAAATTTGTCACTAAAACACTGTATCCTGCAGTTGCCAACAAGACATGGCTGTATTGTCATAGTCATAAATCTAATTTCTTACCCATGAACAACTGATGCCACATTTCATTAACTTTCTCTTACTTCCTGTACTGTATCAGAGTGAATTGTGGATTAAACTGAATTATATCCTGTGTATATTTTTGCATAAGGAAAACCTATGCTACATAATTAATATAGTGGTGTACAAAATATTTTGAATTTAAAATTTTATTCTGGCCTAATCATAACTCTGTCACTTCAAGCTCAGAATATTTCTGCTAATACCAGAACAGTGTCTAAATGCTTTTCGTGAGATAAAACAGCCCGTTTCAACTTTGAAATGGGATGTATGAATTTCAGAATGGGATGTTTTGGGTTCAAAATATTTGGTATACCACTAATTGTAGTTTGGGTGGGATACCATTTGAGAATTCCAGGGCTATAGGCTGGACACAGAAGTCAAAAAACATCATAGATGAAGGAAGTTGGCAAATATATATATCTTTGAAGATAGAGGAGAAAAGAAGAGAGAAGGAAATAGAACAATGAAAGATGTGAGAATGGAGGAAGATAAGAAAAAGAGAAAGAATTAAACAGATGATGCTAGGTACAATATATAAATGAGATAAATAAAAGATACCATAGGAAAAGAAAGGGACATAGATTTAAAAAATAAGAAGAGGAAAAATAGGGAGAAATTAAAAATAAATATATAGTGTATTGGGTATATCAAGCTGGTGATATAATAAAAGCCAATATTAATATTATATTGAAATATTCTTAATGCACTGAGGATAGGAGGGAGACGCAAAGTAATTCCCCCAAAGTTAACAGGGTATAATTGTAGCATGCTTCTGTACTCTTTGCTAAATACTATTTGACATTAATCAGATACATTAAATGTATCTTAAAATTCAGTATAGCTTTTAAATTGATTTGGGCCTTTCCTTTCACAAGCAACTCCTTGAGGCATCTGAAAGATTAAAGATACAGTCGAAAGAATTAAAGGATGCTCATCAACAAAGAAAGCTAGCGATGCAGGAATTCTCAGAACTGAATGAGAGGATGGCAGATTTGCGTTCTTACAAGCAGAAACTCTCTCGACAACTCCGTGACAAAGAGGAAGAAGTGGAAGTGATCATGCAGAAAACAGACTCTATGAGACAAGAAATGCGTAAATTGGAAAAAGCAAGGAAAGAGGTAGCTGAGCAGGCTGTTTGAGGATCATGGGTTTTAATTGGTACTGATACTTAGAAAAGTTAGTGTGACTTTTGCAGATATACCCAACTGTTTAATTTTTGTGTCTGTGTGAAATTCTTAACAACACTTCTAGTTTGGAAGGTAATGTAGAAAAAGAAAAAGTGAAGTGCTGATTGAATGGATACAGTCTTATGTCTACATTCATAGCAGTTTTCTGGATTAGTTTTATTTACCGTACTTCACATCTCTATAATAAGGCACTTTTGTTGTTAGAATTTTTATCTAATCACAACAATACTTATTTTTCTATCCTTTATACTGATACTTTCTACAGATTTAAGAGTTTATTTTTAAAAACATAATAGAATCTGTCTCTTCTTTTTGGTGTACGTTTGCTGTAAAAATAATTTAAACTAGATTTAAACTAGATTCAGTGAAATTATTAAGATATGGTAGAAACTACAGCAATGAAAATAAAGTACAAGAAAATGCTTTTTTAAGTTTCAGAAATAAATTATGAGGATATCTCAGCGTATCCTTTTAGTGGCCTGTTTTTACACTCTATTTTCCTTTTCCTGTAAGTCTTGCTGTTTTTAAAATGGGCTTTATCTTATTTTTTAATAATTCAAGGATTTTGTACAACAGCTAGTTCCTCTTGATATTGTAGAATTAATAATGGCTAAGATCAAGTTGTTTCTATAATTAGGCTTATTTTTCTTTTTATAGCTAGAAGCACAACTTGATGATGCACTAGCAGAAGTAACAAAAGAGCGGAAACTTAGAGAATGTAGTGAAAAAGCAGCTAAACAGCTGGAAAATGAACTGGAAACACTAAAGGTGACTATGTTATGAATGATTAAACCATCTCGAGGCTTACTTTATTTGGGAAGAACAAGAAGTGTGTGTGTTTAATGGAGTCCATTTTATAGTTGCAAATTATCCATACTCTAGAATTTAGCCTGTCAGGAAGCTCAATACAATTACTATTCATGAGTTTATATTCATATTGAAACATCTAAAACCAAATTGACATCACATGCATTTCATTTATGCTCAGTTGCACATATTAGACATTTGATAAAAAATATTGCGTTAGGTGATACGTTCCCAGTGTCATAATAGAAAATTATTTTTATGGGAGTATATTAACTCTCACCTCATGTCTTATATACTTGACAGGTTACCTACATTTTATTTATTGTTTTAATTTAAACTCACTATGTGACTTCAGGCATCTTAACAAAAAGTTAACAACAGCAACATTTAAAATTGGTCCACACAGCCTTGTGGCCCAGATACAGCCTGGTCTCCAAGTATTTCAAAAGGCAGTTGGGACCGTCCAGATATTTCACAGAATGCTCTTCCATAGAGGGTAGATATTTTCTGACAGTGAGAACAGTTAATCAGTGGAATGACTTGCTTCCAGAAGTTTTAGGTATTCCATCACTGGAGGGTTACAAGAGGCGACAGGATAACCATTTGTCTGGAATGGTACCGGATGTCCTGCTATGGACAAGGGTTTGGATTAGAAGACTTCAAACTCTATTGTTCTATGTTCTATATTCTGTGGTGACAGAGAAAACACAACTCCTAATTCCCATAAAATGATGCTGCTTAATAGACAGAACGCAGAGCAACCCTATTAGATCCTAACACAGGTAATTGGAGACAGGTGGTCTAAAGAATAGCTCTGTCTCGTGATGGGTTTTGTAGGTGATCACCAGCATTTTAAACTATATCCAGAAGTTCACGGTTGGCTGATCCACACATGAAACTTCTCATGGCAGTATATTTTGGAATATCTGTAGCTTCTTAGCTTCTAAGAACATGCCCATTTGAAGGGCATTGCAGAAATCTAAAGAGGTGACCATAATATGAGCAACTGTGAGTAAGGCCTCTTGATTGTGGAATGGATGTAACTGGCACACAAAATGGATTTATGCAAAGGACCTCCCAACCTAACTAGATATCATGTGCTCTTCGAGAAGAAGCCAAGAGATGAGGAAGAACTCAGATTGTTCACCAGTTCTGTTTAGGGCAGTGCAACATTGGAAGGAAGGTTTCCACATCCACGTAGCTCAAAATTCATAGCCATGTAACTTGCTAGTTCCTCCCCATCAAGCCACTAGACACTGAGAATCTTTACAGTATTTCTTGGCTGGCCTAGAGTTAAAATGTATAACTAGGTGTCATCAGTGTACTGATCATACATAAACTCATACCAACATTAACCTCACACAGCATCTTTGTGTAGATATTTAATAGGTGTGAGGAGAGAATCAAGCCTTGAGGCAACCAGCAAACTATGGCCTTGGGTTAGATTTCTCCATTATCATCAATTGGAACCAAACCTGGAAGAGGAACGAGAACTATCACAATAACCTTCTCTCCACTCCCAACCATCTGTGCAAGTACAGAAGGATCCCATGAGAGATGATATCAAAGTCCATCCTCTTCAAGTGTGATTATTGTTGTCACAATACTGTACTTGGGTCTGAAATTTGATTGGAAGGGGTCCAAATAATCCAGTTTCCTCTGAAGCTGCAAGCCAATAATTTTTTCTTCCCCAAACAGGAGACGGTAGAGATAGTCAGAATTATGCAGCCATGTTGAATCCATGAGAGATTTCTTGAAATGGGGACAAATGGATTACTGCCTCAAGTTTCAAGTGGAAATTCCTTTTCCACTCAAAGATGAATATAACGTCATTTGGACCTAATCTTGCATTGGAGGACATGGATGTCTACATAGGTGGCCATGCTTATGGCCCCAAGGACACAATACGTCCAAACTTGCCATGTAGTTTATAGGATTTTCTTGAGATGTTTAAAATAGAATGCATAAAATCTCATTAATGACACGATAAACTGCATAGATGTTGCTACAGGAAAAATAATAAGGCACTTATGTTCAGCTGATAAGATGACTAGGCTAAAATATCTTTCCATGAGATGCTTATAATCCACACAGCACTGGAAAGGCTAGTAGTCTGTTTCCTGTTATAAAACCTGTGCATTCTATTCTTTCCTATGTTTTCTCATAGAGTTTTCTCACCTTGGAAAAAGTAAACAGCAGGTCCTTTTACAGAATATCTACCATTCTTATGGCTTATAACTCTGGGAATTCAAATTTCTTGTTGTTTCAAAGAGCTAACTGATACGTTTGAAACATCCTGGTTTGTCTCTTAGCTCAACCCAATCTTTACTTTTGATATTAGAGAGATAAACTTTTACATCCTCCCCTTTTAAAACAATTTTTGCTCTTCTGCAGGTAAAGCAGGGAGGACGCGGTGCAGGAATGGCCATGCAGGAGCATCAGCAGGAACTAGCTAAAGAGAACTCGGAGCTTCAGAATAAAGTTTCATTTTATGAAGAAGAGTTGGTCAGGCGAGAAGCTTCCCATGTCTTGGAAGTAAAAAATGTGAAAAAGGAGGCACATGATTTAGAAAGCCATCAGCTTGCACTTCAAAAAGAAATCATGGTATTAAAAGATAAACTGGATAAGGCAAAAAGAGAGAAGTAAGTACTGTGTACAGTTGTGTTTTGAAAGCTTATTTTTTTAAATTGTTCAAAAAGTATCTGAAATCCAGAAGTAAAGTAGAAAAAGAGGTGTTAGTAATCTTTCGAATGGCATTTATGGGATCTTATTTCAATTCTAGGCACAGTGAGATGGAAGAAACTGTGGGAACTCTAAAAGAAAAATATGATCGAGAGAGAACGATGTTGTCTGAAGATAACAAGAAATTAACGACTGAAAATGAAAAGGTAATTGAGCTTATGCAGAATTATTTTTTTAATCTCAAGTAGTATGTAAATTCAGATTTTTTTCAATTCGCCTCCTCCACAAAAAAATCAGGAAATGGTAGAAATATTTCTGAACTTCTCATGGTGGGCTGGGCTGCAAGGTGGGCTGGGCTGAGAAAGAGGGAGTGACCCAAAGTTACCAGCCAGGTTTCATCCCTAAGCCAGGACTAGAACTCACTGTCTGCTGGTGATTGGCCCAAAGTCATCCACTTGGCTTTCTTGCCTAAGGCTGAACTAGAACTCATCGTCTCCTGGTGATCGGCCCAAAGTACCTCAGCTGGCTTTTGTGCCTAAAGCAAGACTAGAACTCACTATCTCCTAGTGGTAGACCCAAAGTCATCCTGTTGGCTTTCATGCCTAAGGTGGAACTAGAACTCACCGTCTCCTGGTGATTGGTCCAAAGTGTGTGTGTGTGTGTGTGTGTGTGTGTGTGTGTGAATATTCCTAAACCAAGTAGGTAAAAGTAAAGGAGTCCCTGCAGATTTTATTCCACTAGTCATTGCTAACTATAGGGGGAGGTTCTCATCACCGTTTCAAAGCATTGAGTCAATGCTGTCCAAAGACATTTCCATATACCAAATAGAACTTTGATGAATTATTTTGCTTTTTTTAAAATATCACGTATGTATGCACTTTGTCTGGTATTGAGCTTTCACTGTTCGATTCACAATCCGGCATGTTGCAAGCAGTTTGAACTTAGCTTGAATGAGCTGTAAGTTATATTAAATTATACTTATGAAAACTACTAATTAATACATTCTGTTGTCACAGCTTTGTTCCTTTGTTGATAAATTGACATCGCAAAACAGACAGTTAGAGGATGAGCTTCAGGATTTGGCAGGAAAAAAGGAATCTGTAGCCCATTGGGAAGCTCAGATTGCAGAAATCATTCAGTGGTATGTACCCTGTGGGGATCCAGTAAAAAAAAAAAAAAACACTTGGAGCCTTTTCAACAGAAGTAAATTTTGAAGATAATTGAAATGTATTATTTTGTGAATGTGATCAACTTCATAAATTACACATAACAGCAAACGTTAATAGGTTAGAATATTGTCTTCTCTTTTTTCTCATTGTTACAAGCAATTTATCAATTTCATATTGACTAATTTCTCTACAATAAGAGCAACTAAATCTTAGTTTTAATTGTTGCCTAAATACCAACTGAAAAGTTTTCACAGTGGCTCTCCTTCATTTTGCTATTTCAATATTTTTACATTAAAAAACTCTGGTACCAGATAAATAAGATGAAGCAGTGTTGAACCTTTAAATATTTTCTTAAATTACGTGATGACGTAGCCAAAATAGTAAAGGAATTTGCTATCTCTTTCCAACATAGCTTCATTATCCCCCCACTATAACATTCTTCTTAAATTTAATAGTCAGCCTGAATGGAAAAAATATTACATTTTTAAGTGATCCTCAATGTGGAGAATTCGTCTAAGGGCAGTCAATGTTATTATATTTCTTCTCTTTAATATTTTTATAAATAACTCATAGCAGCAAATATACCTAATTCTCGTATCTCCCCTCCTCCCCCCAATTCTGTGCGGGGTTAAAAAAAATGGTGCCTTAAATTTATTAAAATTAATATTAAGAGCAAATACGAAATTTCAGAAACTTCAAAATAAATTTCCAACTATTTATTTGTAAATTTGTTAAGATAGTTTCTCTCCCAAGTATTTTCACCAGCAAGATTATATAAGCTACCAACAGACTTTTCTTCTTTGTTGTATATGAATATCATCCCTTCCATTACTGTCTCAGTCTTTCCAGCCCACAATTTCTCATATTATTGACTTGGAAGATGGGAGAAAAAGGCCTAGAATTTAAACTCTTGGGGAGAAACATAGATGTGGGCTGCACTTTCATTGACAAGGGGTTCACTGGTCGTGAGCATGCGCTTTGGGGCTGAAACACAGCTTCAAACAGGCAGTTAATTGACTCAGGCAGCTCCGGTGAGTACAGCAGGGGTGGCGCGTAACTCACCTGGGTAGCTTGGGCGCAGGAAAAGTTAGTTATTTAGGGAAAGCATAGCACAAGGGCAGGCCCACCCAGAGATCACAGTGAGGGGTTCGCCCGAACCCCTCCAACCATCCAGCAGCCCACCACTGGCTGAGTGTCTCTTTGTTGTAGAAGGCAGTTCCTGTGTGTCTTCATTGTTGCCTGCAGTAAAGTGGCCAATCTGTGTTGTGTCTGCCTGCCAAAGCAAGTTTATGAATATGGCTCAAATGTTAAGTTAGATATGACTTGTTATTATTATTTTTATTTAGTATTCTTATTAAGTTCCTCTTGAGGGAAAGATAAGGTTCTAAAGCATAATATCCATGGACGAAGTGTTCTCTGAGCTTCTAAGCTAGGATAAAATTAGTTTTGAGTTGTCTCTCTCATAGTCCTGAACATTGTGATTGAAGTAACTGGCTTAAGAAATGTTTTGCTTTTCTCTTGTTTCATTTTAATTTTATGTAGTAATTGAAAGCCTCACTGGGCAGAAAAACAGATTAAAAAACAGTAAAGGGATCATATTTCAAGAGCCACATTATAAATGAGACTTCCTCACCCTGAAAACATGAGGAAAGGAATTTTAAATATGAGCTCAGAATTTTTTCTATTCCTAACCAACAGTATTGGTAAAATATAAATGTTTCCACTGCAGAGGAAACATGTTGTAAGTGAAATAAAGTTGAAAAACGATAGAAGTACCGTGATGGCACAATGGTTAGAATACAGTATTGCAGGCTAATTCTGCCGACTGCTAGCAGATCAATTCTCACTGCCTGAAGTTTAACTCAGCCTTCCACCCTTCCGAGGTTGTTAAAATGAGGACGCAGATTGTTGGGGGCAATATGCTGATTCTGTAAACTGCTTAGAGAGAGTTGTAAAGCACTGTGAAGTGGTATATAAGTCTAAGTGCTATTTGCTCTTGCTATGTTGATCTCAAACAACAAAACGATAAACATGGAAAGAGCCACATAATTGATAAAATTGTTTAATCAATAGGTAGAAAAAGTGTCTCATCTCTGCTAGTTTCAAATTTATGATGTTTTCATTCAAGACTATATTTTGAATATTATTTTACTAGTATTTTACTAATGTTTTACTGTGACTCAATGTATATGAAACATTTTCAAGTAACCACCTATGTAAGTTATATTTCTGATATGCTTTACACACTAGGGTGAGTGATGAAAAAGATGCACGTGGCTATCTTCAGGCACTAGCTTCTAAGATGACAGAAGAGCTTGAATCTTTGAAAAGCTCTAGTCTGGGATCAAGAACACTGGTGAGCATGAAAATGTACATGATTAATTAAAGAGAAAGCTTTATAATGTCTGCTGTTTTAATTACAATTCAATCACTACCAGCTGTGTCTGCTGGTATCCTACTTTGATGCCATGGGAGAGTGAAGAGTTCAGCATTAAACATGGCCCTCATGGCCATTTCATCATCTTCTGAGCTATACCATGGCACCTGACCTCAGCTTATGGCTGAGAAAAATCTTCTCATACTTTTTTGTTGGCCTCTGTAAGTCAGTCTGCTGCTCCAAAAGAAGAGGGGAAAAGTTGTTTATTATTTAGTTGTGGTGTTTTTAAAACGCCTTGATACACAGGAAATGAGACTATGTTAAAGATCCTTTCCATATGAACACCATGATGATTCAGAGCATCAGTCTGTTTAACTCACCAACTTGGGCAGATAGCTCAAGACATCCACAAGTAGGATATGAATTCAATTGTTTTCTACTTTTGTTGCTCCCAGTCTGTCCTTTTTATATGCTGCCTCTGTATGTAGTGTTATCCTATGTAGTCACTGAGTGACAATTCCATGATCTATGTGTTTACATCTTCAGACTATGGCTTCCACAAATGAATTACGCATTTAACGAAGGATTTATACATTATCTATTAAAAATTATCTTCTGGTTAGTTCTCATTGAATGAGATCTGAGGTCTATTATTATGAGAGATGAAGAAAAAAAACCCATCTGCTTTCTCAGCATTATATATATTTTCTAAATTTTCATTATACCTCCCTTTACTAACCCTATTTTCCAGATTAGAAACACTTGACCAATTTGGATTTTTATGCCTTTTTTTTTTACTATTTCTACATCCTTCTTTGAGACAAAGTTACTCCTTCAATATGAATACTTTTATATTTTCTACCATCCCTGGTTCATTGTTCTAAATCAAAACTGAAACTAATCACATTTGATTTAATCCTTTAATCCTTAAGAATTAAATAGCTATTTAAAGAAGGTTGTAGTACTTTTATGGGCAGCTTTTATTTCTTTTCATTTAGTTTTTGTTTTAAGTACTACCTATTTTGAAATCCATTTTGGAAGAATGACTAGGTTATAACATTTGGAGAAAGAATACACAATAATAACATATTATTTGATGCTACAAGAAAAGCACGAATTGGAGATGATATACAACCCAAAGAAAAAGCATATAGACTTGGCAATGTTTCATAGGACAGGAGGTGGTTTCATTTGATATTTCCTTTGCTCTTTTCCACCTCTTTTCAATATATTGGGAAAGAAAATGTTTCACCTATTACATGCCAAGGAAAGAGTGGTATTCCTGAGACCTGCAAGCTTAACAGAGGTCCATAATGCAACATCCTAGTTTAATGTTGCTGGCATTGCTCTTATTTTCAGATTGCATTTATGTGTATCTGATAAGAATGTAAATGTATCTGAAATCAATAGGAACTGATTGCAAAATACAGGTAACCCTTACTTATGACCGCAGTTGAGCCCAGAATTGTTCTTAAGTGAGACATTTGTTAAGTGAGTTTTGTTCCATTTTACGACCTTTTTTTACCACAGTTGTTAAATGAATCACTGCAGTTGATAAGTTAGTCACCTCCTTGTTAAGTGAGCTTGGCTTCCCCACTGGTCTTTGCTTGT
>JAOYMU010000001.1:131165098-131181167 GCA_025802295.1 Psammodynastes pulverulentus | reverse complement strand
TACAGGCAGCTGGCTTGTTAGCAGAAGTCTGCAATTACAATTACTGCATCCTATCTTCTGCGCCACCAAGGCGCAGAATAGGTTAGGGGTAGATTGTCCTGGAGAAAATCTACGTGGTCACTAAGAGTCAGCACTGACTTAATGCTACATGATCAGTCAGGTTACCCAACCATAGATCACATGTATGGATTACTTCAAAGCCCTAAACCAAGATCTGCATCCAAGAATCAGCTGGCTGCCAGATTGTAGGGGTGACTATAACAAGACTTATCTACTCTAAAATCAGGTTTTATTTTTGTTCCTTCTCCCATCAGCAAGGAGGTTATCAGTGACTAAGGTAAGTAGTTAAGCAGGAAAGTGGTTAATTGTTCCTCTGTCTTAGATAGAGAAGCGTTTTATATAGTAACACTTCATTGACAAAAAGATGTTAAAAAGCAGCACATTTCACAAATGAAGGCTATGCTGTTGGCAGTTAACATCATTATGTTTAATGGAAGCTATACATAGTAACTCTGCAAGCAATTGCATGTACACTGGTTTCAATAAATTTGGTAGAATGCTATGCTGTTATAAGTGTGTGTGTTACACACACAATTAAGATGAGCACTATAGATTAAAATGCAGGTCATCAAAATCTATCAAAATCATGTGATTTTCTGTATTCCTCTATTGTGCCTGAGTCCTGCAGTTCAAACTCTGTTTTTTATATATGACTGCATCTATCCAACCACAGATGAATGCTAATTGTGGTGCCAATTGTGTCTCTGAGACTACACCAGGATTTCATTAATTTTTATTTATTATTAAATTTACATGGCTGCCCATCTCATTAAAAAGTTATTCTGGGAGACCTACAACTATCAGATAAAACAAGGCATATAAAAATTGGCTTTAAAGGTTAAATATTATTAAGACAAGATACACAAACCTTGGAGAAAGACAGTGTGAGTGTAGCCATCTCATTAGAGGAGCCATCTATACATGTCTTGGGTTCCTGGTCTGGATGGGGAACAATAGACTTCAGCTGAACCCTGGGAAGACTGTGTGGCCTGTAGGTTTGGGGCTGTAGATTTGGGGGCCACTAGACTTGGAGGTCCCTAGCCTAGTGACATAACCAGGTCATGGGGGACTTCCAGAATATCAAGAGAGATGGTCTTGCCAGGGTTCAGCTGAAGCCTGTTGTTCCCCATCCAGACGCTAAAAACCTCCAGGCACCAGAATAAGATGTTCACAGCATTATTTAATTCACCAGGGGCAGGTATATATAATTGGGTATCATCAGTATACTGATGACACCTTATGTCATGGCGATGATGGACTCGCCCAGCAACTTCATATAGAGGAAAGGAGACAAGGCCACACCCTACATAGCAGGGGTCAAGAACAGGGCATCTCTAAAAGCTTCCCCAATTTCAGATCACACAGCCAGTGCTTTGACAGGAACACCAGATTTGGAGTACAACTACTGTCCTACATCAGGCTCTGGATAACCTATGCTAAGACCATGATTGTCATAGTGGCCGTGAATTTCTGAGACCACTCTGTCATGGAAGGCAGCTGAATCTCCCATGACTAGGGAAATACCACTGCCAACCTGAGATGGAGTCAAAATGCTCAGACAGGGAGGTCAAAATGCAGCAGGGAAGGTTGGTACAGTAGCAACAATTCCAACTGATCTCTAGAACACAACTTAATGAACAGGGTCTCATATCCACTGACCTGTAATGCAATACCCCTGAAAGGTACAAGAGACTCTGGGTGACAATCGCCACACTCCTAATCTTTGCCATGGAGTTTTAGCTGATGTTACACTTGAAACCCAGCTGGGCATATTTGGAGAGAATAACCTCCCCTTCCTGACCTAGCCAGGTCTCAGGAATACATGCCAGTCCAGCCCGCTCATCAATTATTACATCATTGGAGAAGGAGGCCTTATTACAGACTGACCTGGCATTCAGTACCAGCAGCCAGAGTCCAGGACTAATGAAATCTGCTGACAGAATACTGAGGTTGAGACCAAGTAGCTGGAATGCAAAACTCATATGAGGCAAGAGTTCCGTGTTCCCTGAGGGCAACCCGCTCCCTGTCACTCACCAAGTCTCCCCATGCCTGTCAGACAGGAAATGCAACTAATTCTACCTTATTGTATGGCTATATTAACAGAGTCTGAAAGTACAGGCTTCTTGCCACCATTTTAACTTTAGGGTAGGTCCTTCTTAAATTTATTTCTCTGACCATTTAAATTACTGGGAGCTCCTGCCTCTTTTGTCTGGTTATTTCCTAGCAGTATCTCTTCTCCTCATTCACCAAGGTCGTCCATGCTTTCCATAACAATGCCTGACACTACATATTACAGCCTGCCTCCATCCCTAATTCAATGGCAGTCCCATCCCCCTAAACCAAATCCTCCAAATTAGGTTGTTTCAGTTTATTTTTATTTTTTTGCTTTCCTTTGCACTGAATGCCAGTGAAAAATTTCTGCATTTTCACAAAAGTACTTCTGGAAATGTATACCATTAGGCAGCTTGATTCCGTTTTTGGCTCTCATTTATTTTTACTCAACCTGATGAAACAATCTTCTTGCCATTGGGTTATTGCCAGTAGTGAAATTGATGTTCATTTTCCTGGGAGCATTGCTATTGCTAAATGACATATTGATCAAGCTTGGAGGAGGGAAGTTTTAAAGCAAAAATACTCTCTATGTATATGATCACACCATCTCTTTTTTTCCTTTTCACTCAGGAGAAAGCAGTGACAACAAAGTCCCACCTTTCATATAGACAAACCTACCCCTTGCAATGATAAAATCACTTTTTGCTCTAGTACAAGCAGTATGATTTTAAAACTCTATGTTACAAAATGGTACAAACATTATTGGCAGGACTGCACTTCAGAGAAGACCAGAAGAGAAGGAGATGAATTATAGCTGCTCCCTAAAGGAGGAAATATGGGCCTCTTCCATGGCACAGGATTTCCCTTTCATCAGACTCCAAAAATGCAGGTCCTCCCTCACCCCAAGCCTCTTTCTACCACTAGAAAGTCCAATAGCCATATGAATGGACAGAGCACAAACTGCTGGCTTCCAAAGCTAAACTGAGGCATCTCAATACAGGCCCTGAAATCCTCATTTCCATCCTGGCACTAATATTCAGATTAGTGCTATAAAGGTCTAGAACAACTTGCTGCAGCCAATTCGCCATAGCCAACTTACTGCAGCCAACTAACCATGGCCAACTCCTTGTGGGGCAATTCAACATTGTATTAACTGTTTCATTCAATTACTTTTATTGCTGGCGACCACATTTTTGTGGAAATTATTGTAACTCTTATATTTCTGTATTGACTTTTTTATTTTATTATTATTGGCCATGGTTCTGTTGAAATTCATTTAACTTTTTCATATGTTGAATTGTCCCATGGTGAGTTGAACCATGGTCAGTTGGCCATGGCGAGTTGTACTATGGTGAATTGGCCAAGGGGAGTTGGCCATTGGCCATGGCGAATTGGCGGTAGTGAGTTGTCCCATTCTGGTGCTGTAACAAATTCTTCTTTGACATTTTTCAAACATTAAAAAAGAGACTGGCCATCAAAACTGAAAACCACTGTTGAAGACTACAAAGGCACGTCCATATAGCCAGCATTCAATAATATAGAAAGAAACTTGGTTTTTTTCCCCATCTCAAAGGGCAAGAAACCAAATCAATGAATTTCTTGTGTGTGGGTGTAGAGTTGTCACATTTATGTTAGTTTCCAGACTAATAACTGGGAAGCATCATTTCCAGGAAGCTTTCTCAGAAAGATAGGACTTTAAATAGGACAGGAGGTGGCTCAAGGGAAATGATGGGGGAGGACTGCCAACCCCCAAGTTGAGCTGAGCTAATTGCAATCCCTGGACAAAGCCCAGTTTTTGGATAAACCTCACAGGACCTTCTAGATGGGAAGAAATCCTCATGAGTCGCCAAATGAGAAATTGTCCTCCTGATTCAATTGGAAATTTATATTGAAATGTAAGACTGTTTATTTAAGTTGAGCCCTGGAAGCATCCTTCTCCTTCTCTGATGTACCTACAGGAATTTCTCTCTATTGAATTTATCAGGATGCTTTGTGCCTTGCTCATTTTTCCTGTACTAGATGAGCAGCAGAATTCATTTGGCTCCTCAGCATTCATTTATTCTTTTGCTAAACAGTTCTCCCATAAATCTGAATTCTCATTAGACGATTGTCTTCAAAGACTGCTTTTAATTAATAAAACCTATTTTACAGCTATTCAAAGAATTTCTTCTACATAGTATAGAAAGAATTCCAAAGCAACAAATTATTTTCAGATTGGAATAGGCTTGAAAGCAACAGATGATAGATAGATAGATAGATAGATAGATAGATAGATAGATAGATAGATAGATAGATAGATAGATAGATAGATAGACAGACAGACAGACAGACAGACAGACAGACAGACAGACAGACAGACAGGCACATACATACATGCAGAGCCTCACACAAACACACATATACATGTGTATGAAAAGAAGGAATATGCCTGCCTGCCTTTTTTCTTTAGTGCACACAAGACCCCAGCTCAGATTCTTTTAACTCCATGCAGTTGCTAGGCAATGGAGAAACAAGGCTCCTAATTAGTCTGCACTCTGAATGATCTCTGCAATTAAAAAACAAAAACTGTAAGTTCAAATTAATGTTGTTGTCCCTTGCCATGACCATTATGCCAGCATTTTGCATGTGTCTGCCCTTGAGTCGGTGTTGATTCATGGTGACTGCCTAGATAAGTTCCTGCAGTTTTCTTGGCAAGCTTTCAGAAGTGGTTTGTCATTGCATCCTTCCTATGACTTGGAGATAGTGACTGGCTCAAGGTCACCTAGCTGGCTTGGTGCTTCAGGCAGGACTAGAACTTATGGTCTGATGACTTAATTACAAACTGATTAAACTTACATCACAATGGTTCTCTAGTTTAGCACTTATTAGGTGAAAATGTTCATGTGAGTTGGAAGATTTTATGTGGTATTATCTTTAAGATGGCCAAAGCTAAGGGAAGATCCCCTTGTTAAGCTGGCATTAAAATAGTCTACCACCAAAATTATACCCGTTTTGAAGGAGTTACACTGGAGGCCAATATACTTCTAACATACACTCAACAGAATTGTACTAACATATATAGTGTATCCTATACAATGTACAAATGATTTTTGGTGGGCTAGCTTCTACCTTGGACAGAGAAGTAGACTGAATAAAGGCTTTTAAGCTAACATAGCATTTAGACAAGGGACAAAGATTGTGTATGTGTGTGTTTGCAAATACATTATTTTTTCCACAAATAAATGTAATATAAAACAAAATTAAGGGAAAAAAATGAAAGAAAAAGTGCAGGAAAGAAAAAAGAAAGAAATATTAGAAAATAGAAGTTTACAAGCTTAGCCCACTGCCCTTTAAAATTTCATACATACTTCCTCTTTCCTCATATTCAACCCTTTTTAATTAAGAAAAACAAAAATCATTCAAGTCAGAAATCAAGAGTTTTCAATCTTATATGGAAGTACTTATTATTTTATCTCTGACCAAAGAAATCTATTTTGTATTCCTTCCTTGTAGGGAATCTTCTAATAGATGTTTCTTGGGCAAACGTAATTTGGTGTTGAAGTATTGTTGCATAATTTGATATTTCTTTCTAAAAAATTAGAACATTTAAAAAAAATTATATCTTTTATGTTAATTACGCACAACCTCTCTGCTTCTATAACCTCATCTTCCTCTTCCCATTCTGTTAAAATTTCAACAACCATATCCTTAATGCCTTCTTTAGGTTGTTCCAAACATTCTCTCAATTTCAGACAAATTTCTTCCTCTCTTAATTTCAATAATGCCACATCCAGTCCTTCATTCATTTTTCTGATTGGCATTTCCACCTAATTACCTGGGATCTCTACTTTTTCCTCAACTTGTTTAACTCCTCTAATCATTTATATTGCCAATTCTTCCATTTTTTTAAAAAAAATCCAATATCTCTTCCATATTTGCAAATCTTTCAACCAGTAAAATTGCCACTGACATTATGACATTCTTCCGCGTTCTTCAAAATCCTTGGTAGCATCTCTATTGTAATGTCTCTTCCTGGTTTTTGCTGGGTTAGTGATCATCTTCTCCCTTCTTTCACAGTTTCAGTGATAATAGCCATCTTTCTCTCCCTCTCTTTGGATTTATCCAATAAGAGAAAGCAACAGCTAGAAAGAAGACTCTCTTCCTCTATTTTCTTAACTCTTTAGTCCCATTTAACATGTTCTACAGTCTATGCAACTTAACAACAGGCCCTTGAACCCAATTTCCCACAAAATTCTGTACTGTTCATTTAATTAATTATTAATTAATTATTTCAAAAATACTTGAAAATAAGCAAAATCCAAATTCACCTTTATCTGTTTTGAATTCTTGTTGTCCAAACTCTTACCTTTTTGGTATAGATTATTTTTAAATCCGTGTGTACTTTACTTGTTTATTTCTGTTTTTTTTAATTCACACTCTGGATTGTTGGAACATTACACAAGAGGTCTAATTACTCTGCTGCTCCGAAGATCGCTGTAACTTTTAATTATAATGCAAATGTGTTTTGAAAAGTGGAGTTAGGTTGGACCCAATGTCCATTATAGGCTCCACTGAGGCTGCAAGCACAATCTTTCTTTCTCAACTTTTGGCACTCCTTCCGCAAAATTCATCTGCAGGATCTCTGCAGGTTTCCTTGGAAAATGCTGTCTTCCCAACTGCATGTGGACAAATACTTTGGCTTCTCCTCATCCAGAGAAACCTCACCCCTCCATTCTCACCACCCATTTGCAGTTCTCTGTCTCAGCATCATCTCTTTAGAGATGTGTCAGATTGCCATTTTCTCCATCCAGAAGTCGTCAGCCATATTGATGAATAGTTTGCCTGGTTATGTGATTTTTTCCCCTCCTGTTACATTTTCTTTAAATAATCACTTTAAATCACTTTGGGGATATTTTTGGATTAAGAACTTCATTGCAAATCCAAGTGGCCTCATTCCCCTCCACCCCCTATCCAAGATAGCCTTACAACAATTATTTCCACTCTGCTCACTTGTATTTGGATTATGCATGCAGCAAACAGAATTGCATTTGAAAAAAAATGGAAACTTCAGTTAATTCAAAATGGAAGAGCTACATTGCAAACTGAGTTGGCTGTTGGAGTTTCTTTGCACATGTGTGTCTTGCTAAATGTCCTTTAGGATCTGATTCATGGTGAGTGCATATTTGTTTGTTTGTTTGTTTGTTTGTGAAACACGAACAAGATAACAAGTGTAGTAGGTATGAACATAAACATGAACATAGGAAGTAAATACATATAAATGGGGACAGTAAGATAGGGATAGTAGGCACACTGGTGCGCTTATTCACGCCCCCTTTGCGGACCTCTTAAGAATGGGGTGAGGTCCATGGTATTACAGTTTGAGATTGAAGCTGTGAGAATTTGGGGCTGTAATAACAGAATCGGGTCGAGCGTTCCAGGAGTTGACCACTCTGTTGCTATACTTAAACTGCAAAAGTTTTTGTTGCTCTGTATTTTGTAGTCCAGATAGGGTAGTTCTAAACTCTCTGGAGCTAGTTTACCGGAAGACATGTCTCCTTTCCTTTTTACCTACTTAAATCCCAAGATGTTAATCAGAGCCACTGCCTAAAGAAGGAAATAGCAATCTTGAAAAAAAATAGGCTTTTCAGGTTCCCTATTTGTGTAACCCTGCTCAAAAAAACTTGCCTAGAACCATCTTAGTGTTATTTTGTTATTGTTATTGTTATTGTTGTCAATGAAAGATTTTTTTATATTTCTAAGTACATTAAAAATAATGTTGACATTTTTTCATTGCTATAATTTTATACAAAAATTTTGCAACTCCTAATTGATAAATTGATTAGTATCCTATTTTTTAATTTTTGTAATGATTTAATTGATTTAAAGAAAAGAAATTCCTTGTGCCCCATCAATTATTAAAGCCTAGTTTGGGTGCTTCCTGATGCAAACTTCTTAAGAAACCTGAGATCCAACCAACTGAAAAATCCACCTTCCCGTTCAGCTACAGTTGGTGTTGAATTTTATAGTTGTTCAGCACCAGCTGAAATCTCATTTATTTATTCATTCATGCTTTTTATTGAATTTCTATTGCTTTCACAGGTAGTCCTTGATTTCCGACCACAATTAGGACCAGAATTTCAGTTGCTAAGTGATGCAATCATAAAGCAAATCATCGCGTGACCACATCACTTAGCAATGGCAATCCCAGTGGCCATCTTTATCTGAGAATCATGACTCGTTAAGTGAGTACACACCCCAATCCAATCCAGCAGCCTTTGCTCATCCAAGTGGGGGCAAGAAGACAGCCAAGGTCAGTGAAGGTCAGCTGGAGCAGCAGGAGGCCAAAAGAGCATATCATAGATAGTGGGGAGCTGGTTGGTGGAAGGAGTTAAAGTGTTTCTGCAGTTGTAAGCCTGGTCAGGCTGCCAAGTGCTCAAATTTTAATCTTTACTTGGGCACCTTAATGGCTGTAATTTTGGGCATGGTTTGTAAGTCCATTTAGTGCCACTGTAATTTCAAACAGTCACTGAACAAATGGTCATAAATCAAAGATTACCTGTATCTCATTGACCTTGTTTTTTTTCTTATTTAACAGGAAAAATAAATGATAAATTCTACAAACAGGTGAATAAATATTTCCTCACTCTACCTTAAAGTTCCCTCCTCTGAACTCCATGTTAACCTAATGCAAATGATCCTATATGGTCCATCTTAACTCTGCTTTTAGAACCAGCATGTGCCCTATTTTAAAAAGCCAAGAGGAGCATTCTAGTCATCCTAGGAGCCGAGCCAGGCATTCAGTTATGTGGAACTGCTCCTCTGGAGTGTGGTTGGCATTTCAGGATAAACCTCTCTTCAACTCACAGAAACTCTAAAGCAAGGGCAATCTTCTGATACCAATCAGGAAGCTAAGAATAAAACACAGGCACCCTAGATTTGTGTTAGAAATGCCTTCTGCATTTTTCTCAGTACAATAATCTCCATTCCACCATAAATAGCAATGAGGATATGGAAGACCAGTTTTTCAAGATGCTAGTCACTGATGGGACAGGTACGGGAAAGAAGCTTTGCATTCTAAGTACACAGGCAACATTTAAGATGTTTTTTAACACTACAGGTAATCCTCACTTATGGGCTGTGTTGTTTAGCGACCATTGAAATTTACAATTTTGAATGTAAAAAAAAAAAGCTTTGCACCCGATCTTCACATTTTCACCTGTTGCAGCCTCCCACAGTGAGTGCCATTTGTGTGCTTTACAACCAGTTTTTAATATGCAGAGTTATTAAAGAGAATGCAGAAGTAAAATGGCAAATTGTGGTCCCGTGATGTCTTGCTTAATGACCACACAATTCACTTAATGACTGAATGGAAGTGATGTTGTCATGTTGCATGATTTTCTGTTTAGCACTTGGTGATAAGAGTTTCCAGTCTCAATTGTGTTCATTAAGCAAGGACGACTTGTAAGTCTCTTTTCTCCTATCAGCAGTTAGCATCACTTCAGCCATGAACTGAGACCAAATATATATTTTCCTTTATTCACAATTGAAGAGAGGTGTTGATTAGCCAATATTCAGAGAGGCACATATAGAAAGATGCTTTGAGGAGCCATAACCTTATACAATTACAATTGGGTTTACCCACTATGCTTCTTTATGCTACTTTCCATATTTGTGCCTTAGCCCATGGATCCCCAACCTCTGGGCCACGGCCCATTACTGGGCCATGACCTATTCAGAATTGGGCCATGCAAGTGGCTGGCTGGAGTGCACGCATGCATGCACAGCTCAACTTGCACATGCAGCTCAACTTTGACACATGCTTGCAGCTCGACTTGCACACATGCTCGCAGCTCAACCTGCATGACCAGTGGGTGGGTGGGCAATCATGTGTGTACGTGTCGCCTGCCCCTCATGCAAGTTGAGCTGCATGCATGTGCACTGGCCCACCACTCATGTTATCACAGTTCTCCTCTCTCTCCCCCCCCCAGTTGGGGTGCCAATCCACAAAGATAGGGGACTGCTGTCTTAGCGTATTCAGTCATTATATCTTGTGTAAATGAGTGTGATGAATGGATGTGAATGAAGTCTTAGTTCAATGTGTCAATTCACTGTGTAGTCTTATTCAACACAATGCTAAAGAAAATTTAACAAAATTTAATAGTATGGTATGAAATTCATGCAACAATATTTGATGAAAGAATACATTTTTAATTTTGCTATCTAATAGTTTTAATTCAAGAAATCAACTGCACCAATTAAAGGCAGTTCATTTAATATGAATGTCCATATTACTTAGGAAATATAGGAATCATATAATTGGCCTGTCTTGCTCAATACTGAATGCCACTAAGGCATTCAGTTGTTTGTTTGTTTATTGGGCTTATATGCCTCTGGAGTCACTCCAGATTGTGAGCAGCTTAGATATCTTATTCTGTAAATAAATGTAATCATATATATACAAATGCAAAACCACATTTTTCTGCAGAGAAACAGTACAAAAATTTCATATAGGGAAAACCTCAAACTACAAGACAGAATAGTATCATGACACTTCCATCTCCAATGCCTGCTGGAAAAATGGGGTTTTGGTAGAACTTCAGCTATAATTGTCTGAAAGCTGAGTCATGGCAACTGCAATTATTTTCTTATTGGAGAGAAAATAAATGGATGAGCAGCAAAACACTTTGAACCAACAAGAAAAGAAGCCCAATTGCCACGACTCAACTACCTGGCTGACTGAGAATCTTCACTGATATATTCAGCTTTAATCTGTCCCAGAATTTCTTGGAGCGGATCAAAAGTGGACCTCAATTTTTCCCACAGAAATTATAAGTTCCACAATAAGCTACAGTTGATTTTAGACAAACTGTCGCTTCTAATCAAACAAGTTGTGAAGCAATATCAAAGGCAAAAATAAAGTAAAAGCAAACAGTAATTCTGACTGTTTTCCTGAAAATAAGACCCAACCGGAAAATAAACCCTAGCACGAATTTTGCAGGATGCTCATAATATAAGCCCTAGCCCCAAAATAAATCCCAGTTAAGATCGTCAGCCCTGGGGGGCATGGCCTGCATAAGAGGTGGTGAGTGAACAGGGGCCAATGGTGTCTGGCAGCAGCTGCAGCCTGCCGGCCAAGGAGCCGGTGCACTCTGGGACCAAGCGCTATGACTGCTGTGCAAGCAGCAGGCAAAGGCAGAGATGTGGGGGGAGGCACGTGAGCTCATGTACCAAACATGCTAAGTGGCCACCTACCAATTATGGTTGCGGGCAAGCAAAGACAAACAGTGAAATGGAGTGAGCGGGTAGCCATGTGGCACATCGAGTGGGCCGAATCGCGGGCCTCTCCCCCCACACTTTTGCCTCTGTTTACTGCTTGGAGGGCTGGCCCAGCATTTGCAGCACTTGGACTCACCTTCATTGCTTGAGTTGCACAGCCCCAGTGTGCAACATCTAAGGGACAGCAGTTTGCAGCTCCTGCCAGACATTTTTGGCTCCCATGTGCTCACTGCATCTTTTGCATATATCTGGGGGTGGAGCACTTGGCTGGGATGGGATGGGGTGGTGGGGACCGGTCCCTCACCATCACTCTGATACCATGTTTCCCCAAAAATAAGCCCTAATGCATCTTTTGGAGCAAAAAAAGAGACCGGATCTTATTTTCAGAGAAACATGATATGTCATATTGTCTTTAACTCTAAAACCAGGGATACATAAATGTCTGGGACTGAGGCTTTATCACATCCTATAGAAATCAAATTGATAAATGAATACACATACACACACAAACACACACCATCCTGTTATCAAAAATTGGTAAACAGGTGGTCTGTACATGCATATTGTCTCAAACTGGATAATAAAGAAGTGCTGAAGTAAGTCTACCAAGAGTAAGATAGGCTGGTATGGTTTGGGACAAATGGATAGCTAGAGGCAGCAAGTTCATGGTTGATGGTGGGAAGAAGAAGAAAATACTGCAATCTTTAGCAATATGAACCACAATTATGATATAGGAACTTACAAGCCAGTGGCCTCTTATTCATGTCATTCCACACATACATGCACACATCCATGGCCTGCTTCCTTTGCCTGCTGCCAAATACAAATAAGAATCTTTTTGTCTCTATACTCCAAGGAAAGACTCCCACTCCTGTGACCCTCTAACTCTGGATAATGATCTTGAGGAAATTACATGCCATTCATACATTTGAAAACAAAGGTAGCTTCAGGTTGATTGTCAAAGAGCAAGAGACAGGATCAGCAGGCTTCAAGAATGGGCCCTGTGGGACAAATGTTCTACTTAATAGCCAGAAGTTTAGGATTGTCATCTAATTCAGGATAATTAACAGTAGCTAGATTTGGATGAGAACATCATAAAAGCCTCTGTCTAAGAATAGTCAGATACTGGAATAATATAAGCAACAACCTAGTCTTGTATCCTTTTAGTCACTAAACTTGAATTTTGTAACATATATCCTAATCCATTTACTTTGATTATTCATAATTTCATTATATCATTCCCAATCCTCTGAACCTGCTACTCATATTTAACCTGTAAATCTTTAAACTCGGGGACTATTTCTCAGCCAAATCCTTTTCTGCTGGTTCTGTTGCCAGTAACTTAAATAAGCCAACACCAAATCATCTAAATAAAAACAGGCACTGAAAACCCAAGGTAGGATCAACTTTGTCTTTCTCTAAAAGAATATAATTGGTATTACAGTATCATTGATAAGATCAATAGCTTCATTCATTAACTCAATAAAAACTACTCTTTGAGCAATACATGAAATAAATGTGATGAAAAAGATCAACTTCAGTTAAACAAAAATTTATCAAGTAACAAACTAGAAGAATTGTTAAGAAACAAGCTGTAAAAACAACATAAAGCAGAGCTCTGGATAACATTATAGAAATAATCAATAAATACAGAAAGCCAAAGCAATACCCTTTACAGAGTTAAAACATTTGTAATAATAGCACTGTCACACACAATCATTTATTCTTGTGATTTTTAAGATTAAAAGATTCATACAATAAAATGTTTTATGAACATAAATAGGGTATCAGATTGAACTCTGGGACTGTTCTCTAGTGATGTCTTTCTAAAGCCAGAGGAAACATACTTAAAATGGCTTTTTCATTCCAATGGAGTGCCCTCCATTGCTTGGACTCGAAGGTCATTTGGCCTTAGTCAATCTGAGGACCCAGATTGATGGAGGCAAGATGCTGACTCTGTAAATCGCTTAGAGAGGGCTGTAAAGGCTGTAAAGCACTGTGAAGCGGTATATAAGTCTAAGTGCTGTTGCTATTTGGAGAATAATGCTAAACACATGTAATAATATGGCTTCTGGAGACTGTCCCTAGGATACATGAGTTTCCTTCTCCATCATCAGACGTGCAGCCTGAATTGACATTATACTGGATAAGCTCTTTTACTAGGCAAAAATTGGTCTTCCCAATGTCAGAAATTATAATTTTGGGAACACCCAAAAAGGAATGATTGAGAATTAGAAAAAAGGAGATGAAAAACTTTATGGTCAAACTCTTCCAAACAAACACATCTTTCTACCTCCATAACTCACTAAGTATATTTCCTTGAATTGAGCAAAATGGACACATTATTTGTTTTGAAGAAAAATAAATAAAAAGAGCCGCAAATGCTAATCATCCTCTTCCTATACTTCTTCCCTGATGTAACGTTGCTAGAATGATGCTCCATAATAATAACAATAAGTAGTTCAGGAAAAAAATCAGAATATTGAAGAAGCAAGGCAATGGAAAAATTATCCTGGTATAATACAGGTAGTCCTCGACTTATGACCACAATTGAGCCCAAAATGTTTGTTGCTAAGTTAGAGAGCTGTCAAGTGAATTTTGCCCCATTTTACAACCTTTCTTGTCACAGTTAAGTGAATTATGCAGTTGTTAGTAACACAGTTGTTAAGTGAATCTGGCTTTCCCATTGACTTTGTTTGTCAGAAGGTTGCAACAGCTTATCAGGTGACCCTGGAACACTGCAACCGTCATAAATATGAGTCAGTTGGCAAGTATCTGAATTTTGATCACCTGACTATGGAGATGCCACAATAGTCATAAGTATGAAAAATGGTTATACGTCACTTTTTCCAGTGATGTTGTAACTTCGATCAGTCACTAAATGAACTGTGGTAAGTTGAAGACTACCTGTAATCAGTTTTTTGTATTTCTTTTTCATGGTTTACATTATTTTTTTAAAAAACCTATAACATAATATGCAGAAACACAATTGGTTTAGCTTTGACATCCCACCATTTTACCTCTTATACAGCCTCTTAAAATACCACAAGTTTAAAATAATTATACACAGTGAAGTTCAATTCTCATGTGGATGCTTACAGACCAGTTAAACACAGCATGTTATCCTATTAAACAGTCAAGTAATTAGCAATTTAAACATCTTGAATAAATTATCACAAATAAAATTATATGGTTATTTGGACAGATGAAATCATGCATGACCCCTAGAAAATGAAAAGAAACCTACAACATAAATGAAGAAAAGAGGCGTGAGATACACTAAGCATCAACCATATTAACTAGAAGAAACGGGATGCTTTCCCTCAACATCCATTTATTTTTAAATCCCTTTCTGCCATGTTGGCTCAGATCATTAAAGCCAGAGAACAGATATTTGGAAAGGGGGAAAAAACCCCAGAGCATTGTCTAGTGGGCTAGGAGCATAGTACATCCCTTACACAGTAATTTTCACAATTGTAAAGCATGAAAATGTTTCTCAGGGTGGACTTTTCCACTGCAGAGTTTTCACATCAGCCAACCCATAACCTACTTTTTCTAAGATAACCTTACTCATTTGATACATTCCTTGGATTATAGACTAGAATGCCAATGATTCTTTCTTACCTCTGTGGGAAATCATACTTGGAAGTCTCTTGTAAGATGCTGTCACCTACTATACACTAGAGTATGTGTTGTTTTTGGATTTTAGCCAGTTTCTTTCCTTTAAAAGGAACTGCCTGAGAGAAAGTATGCGGAGGAATGAGCTGATTCTTGCCTCAGGAGTCCTTTTTTGTCCCAGCCAAATAGTACTATGATATTCCTCCCACCAACCCTATGACTTAAAAAATCAGAATTAGCTCTCCATACAGCATTTGGGATAGGGATAGAGTTTCCACCCTTGGCAACTTTAAAACTTGTGGACTTCAACTCCCAGAATTCCTCAGCCAGTCTTAAAGTTGCCAAGGTTGGAGACCTCTGGGCTAGAGCTAATTGATATTAAAAATCAAGATGGCAACCAAAATCTTTCTTCCAACAATGCAATAAAAAATCCAGTTCTTTTTTTTTATGTGCTTGCACATAGAAATAAGCAAGACATAAGTCACATAGTTGTAGCTGCCATTTTGATTATTTTTACCCCCTCCCTTCAGACATCCTCTGATAAGGGAACCAAATATATTACTCTAATAGATAAGAACTGAAGGAAACAAATACTGTAAACTAGATAAGTATTACAAGAAAGCAACAGAAATGTGACTAAACCATCCTTCATTCCTGGACATCTTTCTGAAGGAATATTGGGTGATCAGTAATTTGCAAATGGCAGATTACATTAAATTCGTAGTATATTCTAGGAGCAGGTTGGAGTAGATCATTATGGAGAAATGTATGTGGTCACTAGGAATTGAAAGCAACTTGATGGCAAATAATAATGGTATAATTTTATTGATTTGTTAAATGTATATGCTGCACATTTCATAGCAACTTTTTATTCCATCTTTTGACACTGAACAGCTTCCAACACTTCATATTCCAAAATTTACTTATTTAACTAAAACATTTGCCTTCTGAATTTTGACCATTTAAGGACTCTTAAGGCAGATAATCAAAAAGGTTCCAAAGCAACCAGCAATAGCACTTAGCACTTTAGATTTATATACCGCTTATCAGTGCTTTTTACAGCCCTCTCTAAGCGGTTCACAGA